>WURT03533768.1:0-17097 GCA_009936505.3 Holothuria glaberrima | reverse complement strand
TGTACTGTACACATGTATACAAAATTTTCTGGACAAAATTCATTTTCCCAAAAAGGTAGAGTAATGCAGTCACTTTCCCAATGACACTGAGTTAGGCAACAGGATACTGAAGAATACCTTGCACCACTTATTACTGCCTACAACTTACTGATGTGGGTTTTCATGAGCATACATACAGTAGGTAATTTATACCCCAGCCATAGTGTTAATATCTGAGACAGTACCATGTGCCCTAAACTGAGGTTGCCAGGGCTGGCCCCTGTTAAGCAAACAGAGCAGACCTACTACTGTACTGCCAAGGTAATTTTTAGATATGTTTTTCAAAAAGGATAAAAAGAGACAGTATCTTGAAATCTACCTTTTCTGTTCATCATTTTTCACATTGTATCACTTTACTGTAAATGTATTTTTTAATTTTCCTTGTTGTCTTAATGTTTATTTAATATAAATGCAGGGTTTTGCACTGAGTATCAGTCTTAAAGCAGTAGCTGTGAACATTCATTGGTAGGGCGCTACTGTATATACAGCAGATGTATTATTAGTATGAAGTAATCTTTAAGACTTGCAAAATCATGGAGATACACTTTTTCAAAATAATGTTACAGGTTATCTTCAGTTTTAGTGATTCCTAATGGCCACATTTATATATTTTCTCTCGAGGAAAACAATTCCTTTCTTCAGGCAGAAATGTTTATTCTGAAATCGAGAAAACAGCTAATCATTCCAGTATGATGTTAATTATGTGATTTCTATGGTAACAGTGAAAACAAGGTAAAACTCCTTATGCATACCAGTGTATGTATGAGAATAAACTGTATCACCCTGTAGAACTGCACTAATTTGTCATTACTCTTTAATATCATTTCTCATCATTTTATCTGCTACATTCTGCAAATTAATTTTTTTCATTAGTTATTAATGCCATAAATAATTCAACCTCTGCAAGTTAAAAATTCCCAGCTAGTCTTAAATTTCTGAATTGTTATTGTACACTAATTCAGCATTTTATTGACATGTTTCTAAACAACAATATTAAGGGTACCATTCTAAGCTTCATTATGATTGTGCAGAATACATTTAATTAATTTTGGGCAATAATGCTACAAGATTCCATCCATAAAAATGACTACATAAATGAAACAAAAAAAAACTGCTTTATGAAATTACATTTTTAAATGTCTGCGTATGGTTTTCTTTGTGACTGAACAGAATAAGAATTTACAAATGTTTCAGATTCTTAGAAAAAAAATATTTATAATACAAAAATCGATATACCAGTATATATCCTACTTCCTATACATGCTGGTCTGCTGAGTAAGCTACAGGTAGCCCACTAGCATTTATCTGCATGTAGCCATAATCTCTCTGTTGAAATGTGAGTCTTTAAAGCCAACTTTGTATTTTTGTTGGCATTTTGTATGTAGGTTTTCTGACTTCACACTGTCAATACTGGCTGTGCAATCTCTAAAACTCTTGGAAAACTACTACAGTAGAAGGAAAATAGTATACAAATAATGAATGTTTATGGCAGGTGGTGACCAATCCTCCAATCAGATGTAGAGGAATTAATAAAACAGATAACACATACTTTGCTTTCCAATGCAATCTAGAGCTGTGGACTACGTGATTGGAGAATGATATATTACTCATCATAATTAAGTGATTACTATCTAAGGCATTTATTCATAGGTGAAGTAGGAAACTATAATGACAAAAATGCACAGTACTGTACGTACCTCTTGGAGCAAATAACTCTTTTCATGTTTGTCTCCTTCATATTCTTTTTTCTATTGGAAATGACTAGGTTAATAGTAAGCTTACTGTACAAATAAAGAATGAATCCTGTCCCATAGTAAGGTCGTCAATTTTGGAGAGACTGTGTAAGTTGGAGGGGCACAACTGTGGGATTAAGGGGGCTGTTATGGACTCCTTTTCCCTTCTCAGGCTACTGTACCACGTACATCAGTTGAATCTAGGGATGGAATTGATGACCTTCTAGATTCTAATGTTACTTCTTAGTGAGATGTTTGCATTTCCAAAAATGTAAAAAATGAGGGGATTTTTTTCCTACAAATAATTAGCAATTTTGGTAATTGCAAGAAAATGTGGCATTTTTGTATATATTTGTAAAAGCTTACAGGAAATATTTGTCTCTAGGGAAAGAAATACTGTACTTCGTTCAGCAATTAAGCTGTTCTCAACTTCAAGTAGCCTTCGTTCACGTCACAGTATTACCATGCACATGTACAGTATTCTACAGTCAGGAACTCTTCACATAATTTTATGCCCTGTTCCTGTAGCACTCCTCAGTAAACACAAGCTGCTGTTTGTTCTGGTAACTAATGCAGAGACTTTGCTATTCTGCAAGTACAACATGACTGTAATTTACTTAGTATTGGACCAATTCTCTGCATTAATTATCGTTATTGGTCAACATTCCCATTTTATGTCTTGCAGATCAGTAAATTTTTTTGATCAAACTTACCTTCAATGCCAATACCACCCCACCAATATTTTTTGGCTTAATACTTCAAACAAGTGCAAGAGAATCTTTTTTCCTTAAATGCCTCACTACAAATCCCAATATCATCCTCCTGTAAATAAAACAATACATTTTGTACATAACTGCAAACTACTGTATGGTTTACTGTCCAGGCAGTACACTCAATTCTCAATACTTAGTGTCAGTTCTGTATTTGCATATATTGTGAACTGAAATATTGGCAAGTTTACCAGATAGTTGCAATATCAGTGCAACACCACAGCATGCATTTTACAGGTACAGTACTGTACATGGCACTGTACACAAACCAGCACATCAAGTTTAATTTACAGATTTAACAATTAATAACCCATGGAGATATTATTTTTCAAACTTGAATTCAGATAGTGAAGTGATCTGATATTACTCCACCTTGTATGAATATCTAAGTAAGCTATATAATTACATTCTTTTCTAGTGGAGTGGATATAATGCATCATGTATGAATCAGTGTATCTGCATTTTACCCACTATCAGATTTCTAAAAGTATTATTAAGTTCAATACATAATAACAACTTACCTGGTACAGCCTGTGTACCATCAATGTGAAGTAAAGTGACTGCTGACATTATGACAACAGTGAAAAAGTACATGTTGACAATGAGAGCAATGTCCTGTTTACTGTAAATCTCAAAATTCTTTCAACAATTCTTCTGTGTTCCTCCTTTTCCTGTCAAGTTTTATCTAGATAGGATAATACTGATTGCCTTCTAGCTGAAATACCCCATTGACTTGTTCATCTGCAAATGAAATGAAAGTAACTCTGTGACACCCGGAGCTTATAAACAGTCTGTGAGCTTGAGGACATCCTTAATTTAATTTCAAAACAGAAAGCATGCAAAGACAAAACTTCCCATCACTCCGGACTATTTTTAGCATATGATGTGAATAGGGGGAAGTCCCTTTCCTCAAGTGCTGTTTCAAGGTATACAGTAGGCTATATGTGAAAATGAAACACTGATACAAATAATTTACTAAGTGGTACTTACCATTTCAGGATGAGTCTACCAATATGATTAGCTTCCTTAAAAATGTAAACATACAACAAAACCTGAAGGCAAAATGCTTCGAGAATTCAAGGATTTGGGATGGATTATTTTTGTACGTGTGTGTGGATGTGTGTTTGTGAAGGATTTGAAGTTTCACGAGGTTTAAGTTACACAGGCAGTGACATTGGAAAGGGACTTGATTAGTGCCAATCCCCAGTCCCTCCTCCCTGCCCCATGGAACACTCAAGGCTGAAAAATACAGTACTATACCAGTTCCATATTTGAAGCCCGGCGGTGACCTAACAAAACGTTGGGCTCTCCTTCCCCGAAGTCCCCATTTAAAAATTTTCTTGCTTTGCCACTGTTTCTAGGGTGTTTTGACTTCAGGTGTACCTTGACCCCCTCTCAGCACAGAACATCTACATATACAGCATGAACTGTATCAGACCATACAAAGATTTTCTCTTGGGGTATTCTGACACCAAATATTTTGCACAGTTGTTTGGCCTTTGTTTCCAAGAATTAGATGCACAAAACTATGCCCTTAAAGCTTGAAGAGCAATATGACCTTTCCCCCTTTGTTTACAGAAAACCCTCAGGCCTAACCCCTTCTATCCCACCCTTCTATCCCACCCTTCTATCCCACCCCATCCCTTGGACTTGGAGGTGATTTCTCTGTACATAGCAAAATTAATTAGCTCCAAAGAGTACCTGTATATATGTCAGCTTATAAATACATGTTAGCCCAAGCAGCTAAGACAAGATGGCCCCCAGAAAGACCTCGAGGAGAGTGAAAAAGCACAAATGTTACAAAATTCACCTCCTCCCATCCTAAATTATTGTCCACAAGCAATAAACACAGTCCATGTGGACCCATAAACAAACCTGTAAAACTTTCATGGCAGTCATTTTTAATCCAAACACTGAAAAGGGCCCCTCTAAAAAAACAAAGGTGATCACTGGTACTGTACACAGGCCTACAGTACAGTATATGTACAGTATTTGCATGTGCAAATTTCACTTTTGTGAACACAACATGCTGTAACCTGTGGGCTATATTTATAAAGACAAATAAACATATTAAAGGGGCCACTCCTTTCAGTTTTGTGCTAGGATCAAAAGTTTGCCCGAAAGAGGGAATGTCATTTTGTGAAAATGACTAAATTTTTTGGACAAATGGGGGACTGCACACCTCAGCTGTTGTTGTACTTAAGCAGTGGTGGTACACTGTATACCTTTCAGTAATATGCAATTTGGAACAATATTCTTATATCTAAAACATATTTTAGAATATCAATATTATACCACACAGAATACCAGTACCAAACTAAACTATCAATATTGTACACAAATATTGATATTCATCAACACTGGCATATTTATCACTTATGACAAGTACGAGCATTCTAAACCAGTACTGGAAGTATCAAACCAACAAAGTTCAGGCCTTGCATCCCTTCCCCCCTCCCACCTTCCTGGTGGATGTACCCGCGAGCAACTATACTTACCCCTTGCTACATCTAATTTGCATAAATCTCTCACTGCGCACAACTTGGAGTAGTTTTGATACCGTGCCCCCTATGTGCACCATCTTGGCTGACAACTTGTCCTCACTGGCCTTAAGCACAAAGAGGGGAGGTTTCAAATCTCATAAGACCTACAGAATACTTACTGTACAGTATAAATATGAGTACTTACAGTATGGAACCTACTGTACTGCCATTGTGCTTGGTGCTCAGCACAAGCAATGGAAAAGGGAAAACAAGCCAGCGAGTCCCAACTGGAAAAAAGGCAGTGGTTAGTCCAACTTAGAAACTGAGCTGTAAAACCTCATGTAACTATAGTACAATATGAGTTGTGAATTACGATGTATACCTGCACAAAGATACAAAAGTACAAAATAGGTAGCTAAGCAACCTGGGCCCTGTTTCATAAAGGGTTAAGATTGATCTTAAGTTTGATTTCAGTAGGACAATTACATGACAGATCAAACTTAAGATCCATCATAACTCTTTATGAAACAGGGCCCTGGACCTGTAAGGAATGCCTATGATATACCTAGACTTTACAGGGCAATGAAGCAATACTGTGTATGCAATGCAAAATAACAAAGGATTGCTTCACAGTGGGGGAGATCTGTAAGTAGTACATGCTGAAGCACAAGGTTACACAGTTTTGAACTCAGTAAACGATGCACTAGTAAGCTTAAACTATGGTACGAGCACACAACTCTAAGTAAGTGGAAAAATACTTTCCCTGAAAAACCTATAACCAAACCTCACAAGGAGATGGTAAAGGGCTTAGAGGGAGTAATATACAACAGTGAAAGTAATAGAAATGCACTTAGAGTGAATCCTTAGTCGGAAAAACTGAAGTTAGCGACTTTAGAGACCCAGAAACCCCCAAGGCAACAGCTCTCCAGCGGAAGGAGAATGAGGCCAAGTTGTCGGACATAGGGGGCACAGTATCAAAACTACTCTGAGTTGCATACAGCACACAGATTTATGCAAATTAGATGTAGCAGGGGGTAAGTATATATGTGCGACGTGAATTAAGTAGGTTCACCTCTCATCATGACAGGGACATTTATGTCAACCACAATTGCAAGTTGCCAACTGTCATTGCAGGAGGATAACAAAATTGCATCATCAATAAACTGATATTTCATTTTGGCCATATCCCTACTGCTGAACTTTACACTTGCAAAAAGAATTTTTGTCTTCAAAACCACCCACAATATAAGATGCAGAGTGCAGTAATGTTACTGCAGTAACTGTCTCATGAGAACAAAGGGAGAGAGTACTGATCTGCTATCTGTACTACATGTAATTTATATAAAATATCTTTCAATGCACTTCACAGAAATTTACAATACACATGCAATGATTCAATTTGCATTTGGAAAATCTGGTAGAGGAGTTTGATACTAACACAATGTCATAAAAAGATTGCATGTACACTGTTCTATTTTTAGACACATCCTTGACAACAGTTTCACTTGTACATGCTATCACATGTATGGAAGAGAGCTAGGTATCTGGCAGTTCGGTTAAGTTCCTACTTTCAAAAGTTTTTTTTTTGTTTCCTATTGTCTTTCTCTCTCTTTGATCCCAACTTCATAGATAATATGGTAGAGAATTATTATTCCACTCTCAGTTCCTAGCTACTGATGGACAAGTTATAAAAAGAACTCTTCCTTTCATCCGAAAGTAATATTAACTTCCATATGAACTAATTTCGATGAATGCATATCAAAGCAGATTAGATATAACTCATGTTTTTTCCCACTATCATTGCAGACCATGGGGAAAGTACATAAGTACAAAAGGAGCATACTGAAGCAACATCATTGGCAATTATAAACATACTGGGCCATACTGGAAAAATGACGGCAGTACTTAACTTATGTACAGGTACTTGTCTTGTATGAAATATTGAGTCCACAAATTAACTTTGGAAAGTTATGGAAAGTTGGTAGATGATAATTAGCTTTAATTTGGTATATCACTTACAATACTAGCAAGTTTCACCTAGCATTGCGTTACGTTGCTATCCCCACATCAGTACCAGTTTTGCAAAAAAGCTATGAAGGCCGCCATCTTGTGTAAGTCCTTCTCAGTACAGTAGGTCTATGGATGAATGCAAAATGATTGCCAGAAAACCTAACAATCCACAAAGCATGATACTAGGATTGACACTAAATACAGAGACTTTATATGGGCCAGAAAGATTAAAGGTTTTTTTTTAACAAATGACAGACCTTTTTAAAAAATTACCTTAAGTTTTGAGAAAATAATATCTATCCTTTATGTTGATCACACAGATTTTTTTTGAAAATGACAAACAACTTTGAATGGAAGTTTTGTCATTTAGTGCAATCTATAGGGGTAAAACTAAATACTGTATCAGGAAACTGTAGGCTATTGCTCTTCCCACTGTCCCAAAGAAACATCCTGTTCATTACATTGCTAACTTTAAATGACATTAATTATGACTTAGGCCTTTACATTAACAGTGAAAACATCATCTGTACAGTATTAGCAGCATTACTACTGTATATCTGAAATGTTTTTAGCCCAGCTGTAACAAAGATTACAAGTTTCTGCAAGTTTCTGCCTTTTTTTTCTACAGAGGAAACAAATATGTAAGGGGTTTTCTAACTTCTACCCCAACACATTTTTGACTTGGGGCCTAAAGCCCCAAAGCCTTCCAAGCTCCATGAAGTTTGCTTTTCTCTGAACCTTTTAGTACCACACTTTTGATTAAAAAATTTCGCTCAATTTACTAAATCTTTTGCAATAGGTGCCATATACCCCAGCTGGTTATTAATCCTGTTAGATTCTCCTGTATGACATTCTCAGTGGAAGGCCTGGGAGAGGTGTGTCTAATATGAGAGACTGGAAAGGAGCTCGAGATGATCTCTCTTCTGCACTGCTTAAATTAGAACTGTGAAATTGTTCACTCCCCAATAAGTGTGTCCTTCTCACTAGTGGATGTAGATCTTTGAGAAGTACACATGTAAGGTTGAATGTTAATTCTGAGAATTGTTTTTGAAGGCAGAGTTCAAAAGGGCTCAGGACAAAGTTCATAAGGGAAAGACTTCCAACAGCCCACTGAAAATGGTTCACTGAAGCTTACTGTTAAGTACAGTTACATAAAAGGCAGACACCCATCAAACCCAATAAATGATTAGTTTAAGGCATCCAGACTACACATACTGAATTTTCTTCGACTGACATCAAGGTGGGAAAATTCAAAAGATAGTTTTTATCATACAGTATACTGCACAACATGCAGAGAGTGTCGTTAGATTACACTAATATTAGGGTCATCAACAAATGGCAATGAGCTAGAGAGCTCTACAACGTTTTTTATCACCACAAACAGGTGGCAAAGATGTTTTAGAGGAGGAGGGGATAGAAGTGAACAAGAATGAACCATAGTTGGGAGGCTTTAATATTTGAGTCTCCCAACTACAGTACACTCAAGTTGGAAGTTAACTTGAATGTATCATAGTTGGGAGACTTTGTTACTGTAGTCTCCCAAATACGGTACACTCAAGTTGGAAGTGAACTTGAATGTACCATAGTTGGGAGACTTAAAACTCTCCGGGATGAGGAAACATCATTTAAAGCAAGAAACACAAAACTGTACCTACTGTACGAGTGACCCACTGAGGTTGAGAGCATTAGTTATATTTTACTGTACACTTGGTTACAGCATATTCAGATGGCACAAATAAAATTGGTAAGTATACCGTCGTCTCTCTCTCTGATAACACTGTGCAACACAGAATTGCAGATGCCTTGAAAAGGTCGCTAGCACATGACTCAATAGATTGTTATCACATTACTTGAACGAAAGCTGCCTGCAAGACCTTGCCTGACAGATTGACTGTTCATAAATGCAAATGAGATTTATTTAAGCATGACATCATTTTCATTTGTGATGCGCATGCAGTCTGCAGTGTAAGTCTACCGTCAATTAATGATTCCTCAATTATGCCTGGCTGCAAACAGTGTCTTAATTGGAACATTGTTCATAATATTCACAGTATGAAAGCTCTATAATAATAAATAATTACTGAAATTACTCTTTATAAGATGAAGTTGCCAAAGAAAACGGTTTATTATTTTACGTAGTTTCAATTACCATTCAATTGTGCAGTGCCTTGTAAATGTATCATCATGTACTACTTAAATGGGAAATAAATTGGAGTATTAATGCTCATTGAGCTGTTTGAACATATTCAAATCCAAACCTAGAGTATACAAGATTCTGTGCCTATAATGAACAATGAGTGGAAGCATAGGTGAGGTAGGGGGTATGGGGTCAGGTACATGCACACACAGCATCTCAAACAGAACTATCAATGTCTATAACGGAAATTCTTTTCAGGTCATTTTATGGCACTGAGAATTCTTTTCAGGGCAAATTCATGTAACTATTTGTCACTTGTCAGTACAGTAAATTTGTCCCCCTCTTCCCCCCTCCCCCACCCCAATTGCAAAATGTCTTCCCAAACACATGAGTGGATGGACTTCAAGGATGCATGATGTTTTTCATCTTAAGGAAATGAACTGAGGAACCTCTTTTCACTTAACAACTTATTACAGAATTACTATAAAATAGCGTCCCTGAACCTCAGCTGTACATTAAACTACAAAGCTTACTGGCAGAATTAAATCAAGGTACCTCTTTCCTGGATATGGTGGAACAAGTAATCTGTCTACGAGGAAGTAATTTACCATCTAATCAAAGAGGTGCAATTACAGGCATACTAATACATATTACTAAAAACAACTACTGTACTGTACAGAAAGAAACGAAAAGGTAAAATGCCATGACATAAATACAGCATTAGCCAAAATGGTCTACAAATAGCTAAGCACTCAACATTATTAGCTTTTTCAGCATACAGTGGTTTATTTATGGGGACAAAATTGAAGCCTAATCACATAAAATGAGAGACAAACAAAAACACAAGCTTCTTAAAATTTGCACAATCTTTGCACAATTGAAACTGAGAAAATATCTCCAAGTTGTCCTCACCAAATACCATTTGTAATTTTAAATTTACAAGCATGCATCTTTGGAATTTATCCGTTCTTGTAAGGGTTTTCAGGTCAAATCCTCAAGTTTTAAAAATAACTTCTGTACCTAGAAATTAAAAAATCTTGTATTTTGGACAGCTTATCAGAATGCTGAGTTTAAGTTAATTATCAGAAGTGACAATACTTATAAGGTAAAAAATACAAAATAATTGGGGCACTGAAGAATGCTCTGGGTGGTTTCAGTAACTCGCCAAGGAAATAGAATTAAAGGTATCAAAGAAGTGATAATCATGTTTGAATTCTTGCAAACAGGTCACAGTAGGACAAGTCTAGATTTAAAGTTTAAAGAAAGGACTTTAAGCAGGGCTCAATTTGAACAGTTGTCTCGTCGCCTGTGACAACCAATTTCAAGCACAAATAAGACAAATTGCTTTTAGGGTTACTGCAAATAACATTTTGGGCACCTATATTTTCTTTTGGACAACCACAAAAGGCAGACAGATTGTCCAATGGACAACCATAAAATTTTCTTAAAATTGAGGACTGTTTAAGGCTTAGTGACAGTTTTTCAAGTAGCAATAAAAACTGTAAAAAAAGTCAAAACTGAAAAAGCACAAGAGAGAGGCCTTTCGAAATTCATTGTAGCTTTTGGTAAAGATATCACCAGAGCATCTAAAAGAATCACTTCATGGAAGAAGTCAAAGTTTCATTCTTGTTTTGGGCTGTGGTACTGTATGTCAGGTTTAAATTAACACTAGAAACAGCTGGCACAAAAGATTGAAAATACCTTTCAACCCACGACAATCCACGTTAATTAAATTATGCAGTATGAAGGATGGATTATATGGCCCTCCACATCGCCTTTGAAAAGAAATATATCAGCTTTTTCATAATATGATGGTTGAATAGCAGTCTGAGTTGTGCTGGATCAATGATTCATTTCAGTTCTCAAAATGAGACATGTCACCCATCATTCATATGGTATTTTAATACTGTGTACTGTATGTTACTTATAAGGTAGGCTACATAATTTAAAAGGCAATCTTTAAAAATTGGTACATTAGCCTGGTATCAGCACTATAAATATATAATACACCCTTTATTGTATTTAGCATATTGCTTAGGGGGTCATTTCCTTCCATCTATAGCTTAAATTTCACTGCATTATTATGTATGTTCCTTTAATCTTGTCAAGTTTTACTGGATCTTTAAACTACTGTACAGCTCAACCTCAACATAGCCTTTGTGGATGCAGTTATGAGATGGCCTTGTATAAAAACAGAAATAACATCTATTACTGATATTATCAAAACTAAGCAGGCATAAAATATTTTCCTATAAAAGCTAATATCCATTTTAACATCTTAGATAATGAAATTTGACCCCTTTACGACAATTTTGAAGGACAGTTCACCTAAATACTGATGAAAGCCTCATCTGTTGACCCAGTATGGACCATATTCATGATGGTAATCTTCTAGAGACTAATCTACTTGCCTATGGGCCTACGATGCTTCCAACTTTCAGTTAAACTTCTTTTTCCAAGCGTCACTTTAGGCTTTAAAAGTATCCTTGAAAAAGGTGAGAAAAGGGGGTACAAAACACGGGGTAATTCACTCCAAAAATGTTCGGCCTCAAGAAGATTCAGCCTGGCACCCTCACCTTTGTTCACCTTTAACAGGAAATGTCCATGAGTGGTGTCTATTATCAAGAGATTTCTGATTACTTCTAAAGTATATCTTTCCAGCTTACAAATAGTAAAAGCTGTTGCTGTTGCTGTTGCTGTCGTCGTCATCGTCGGCGTCGCCACCGCCGTCATCGTCGTCATCATCATCATTATTATTATTACTTATTATTATTAGATATTTAGTACCAACGTTAGTGAAAGTACCAGGTAAGTGGGTATAGACCAGAGATCTGAAACACACACAGTAAAGTGAGTGCACCCCTTACCCTAGCTAAGAAAAACCTAATAAGTAGATAAATAATAATCAGATAGTCTCTTACGAAAACTCTTCACGAAAGGAATGTCCCGCAAGTCCAAAGGAAGGTCATTCCAAAGTCTTGTAAAATGAACAAAAGGCGAATTATAGAAAGCCCGAGTCTTTGCAGTCCAATGAAGAAGCCTTCCTGGGGCATGAATGCTAGTTACAAGTATTATTATGATTATTCTTTTTTTTTCTTTTTTTTTTTTTTTAGGAGAAAAATTGATAATAGCATCGTGACCAATGAAGTCAAAGGACCGCTTCATATTTCAGTAAAGCACTATAAAGCTATAAAAGTTTAACACTACTTAACTCTGAACTAAGGCTGTGATTGATCCAGAAGAGCAATATACAGTAGATGACTGAATGTAGACTTTTTTATGAGGGCACTAGTTCTCACAGATTTACAGTGCATGAAAATCAGAAAGTAAATACACACTTGCCTTGAACTTGAAAGTAGATTTATCATGTACATTTACAAGCTACAGTAATGACTTTCAAATTGAAACACTTACCATTATTCCATGATTGTAAATATAATCTTGAGACAAGCTAATTACATCTCAATAATGTAGGCCTTCACTTTATAAAAGACAACTTGCATTATGATGAAAACATGTTTTGATTGACAAGAATTGGATAACCAAGTGATAAGGAACTATTGCATTTCAGTATACATGTATACAGAAAATTTTCATACCTTTCAAACTATGTAAACATGTAAACTGGGTAACTTAATATTGAAAACATAAAGAAAGAAATTCACACTTTGCAAATCTTGAACACTTTCTTCACCCAAACTTAAAAATTTTTAAATGGAGTGACATTCATACTGTCATATTAATAACTAATGAAATAAAGGAAGAAAGGGCAGTGAGATTGAATGATACAATGATGATGAAAGCTATTTTTTGTTTTTGCCAGCCATACAGTACCTTTGTCACCCCCAAGTATATTTTTAGTGGGGGGGGGGATGGGAGTTTCAAAATTCTCAGTTGATAACTGCTCTTTGATTGAAAGCAAAGTTGCAGATCTATTCAAAAGATGCAGAGAAGCTCACATTCTACACAATGCACAGAGGGTGCTTGGATGACACATTATAGCCTTGTATGCTCACCAGGATATGACCTTGAAGTAATAAAATATGTTTGTGTCTGCACAAGGGGGAGTTTTATACAGTTATGGGAGGAGCTACAAGTTGCATAAATGGGAGAATTGCAACTGTTTGGGATGACAAGATTTGCCCTGCACTCTTTACCTTTTATGCACCTACGAGTCTGTACAGGCTGTGAATTGTTACATTTTGTACATCCTATAGTTTGTGAACAGACAAATGAAAAACATCGGTGACATTTAGCTACAGTATGCATCTCTATGAGGTTTTTACGGTATTAGACAACCTACTTCCATAAACAAATTTGCTACTTAATTAGTCTGAATACTGAGGACTGAATTATATTGACAAACATTGACAATTGTACCTTTTCTTGGCCCATATACTACATGGACAATCTAGGTAGTATCGTATTGTGCTCCTGCGAAAGTCTTCACACTCTAGTAACCATGCTCTCATCTAAGTCATATGACACCCAAGAAAGGCTGCTTTTAGTCCAGAATGAGCATTTCTGCAGCTAGATGCATGTTGTCCACCTAATGCACCATTTAAAAGTGACTTAAATTTACATGAACCCTCAGGTACTGCTTACAAGGATTTTCAGTTGTGGTTCTGAAATTATTGTTGGCACTTTAAGCCACTGCAAAGTGAACAAAAATATCATTTACAGTGCCTTATCCCTACAAAGAGCCTAATATCCACACGATGTCGAGACTCAAAGGACTCATTTCCATCAGAACTTAAATGGAAACAGACTGAATTCAATTACATGGCCAATGCTAACAACAACAACACTTATAATAATATAATTTCAATCTACAATGCAATAGCCCAATTGATGTCAAACTTAAGTTAAATGAAACAAGGCCAAGGTCAAAAAAACTGTGTCTACGTATGTCATACACTAAGTACACTGAGCCTATACTTTTTTATAGGCTTCTCTACGCAACACTGACATGCTAAATTGGTCATTGGGAGAATCATAACTGTCAGCTGATAGGGAAACTACTGATCAATAAGAAAAGAAGCCTTTCATAAAGGGGCAGTTTTTAATTTCTTAAATCCATTAAAAACTTGCACAAGAGTACAAAATGCAAACCTCTTCGAACACAAGAATACACTGCTAGTTTATACAATTCAATTCAATAGCACTGTCAACTCATGCACTTGCTTTGTTCATGGACAGAAAGTAGTTTGTTGCTCATAATTCACTAAAATTCTAAAATGAATTCTTTCTTTGACATAAAAGGTACTTAGGATTGTCCGGGTATTTGTGACAAAGTCCATGTTTTATTATGACAAATTGTCACTTGTCAGCATGCAGAACTGTGTAATGGCTTTCTTAGAATGGGATGTTATTAAATTGAGAGTATAATACAGACAGAGCAGAAGAACAATTTGCCATATGCCACATCTAGTTTGAAAAAACAATATGGGGGGTGTGTAATCAAAAAAGGGTGGTAAGTAGTAACAATTTTTATGCATTGTTCATGAAAGTTCCAAGGTAGTCGTTACTGAACATCCATGCTTCGATTAGAGGATGGTGGCCCTGTGATTTTCATGATTTTAAGTTGGTGGAGGAGCTTGTTTTGCACATGGTCAAGAAGACAATGGGGGGTGGGCAAAGTGTATCAGTGATAGAGCTTTAGTGCATAAGTTTACTAAGAGCAGTAACATTTTCTGTACCTTGGTTTTTATCAAAAGTAAATTGATGTATAGTAAGATGAAAATAGTTGTGTCATTTTAAAACCAAACCATAACTAATATTTAAGGCAAAAATGTGTAGTAATCATGTCATGAATTGAACACAAAACTGAATGGATGCAAATTATGTTACATATTTCTTTTTGAGTAGGATACAATGATGGACTTGACAATTTCACTTGATTTTAAGCAAATTTATTTGACACTGTATTTTGAACATAAAAACTGGTAATATGCAAATGTACAGTATTTAGTGGTGCTGTGAGTTCTACACTACCTTGGGAATTGAACTTCTGCTGATTGTATGCAAAAAGCATCTACAGTATAGTCTTCATGATTTAACAGGTCTACTCTTGAGTATGCAGGAACCTTTAGGGTATACAGTAGGAAAAGGTCAGTGTGTTAAATTGTTATCATTTATAATAATAAGAATTAATGCCTAGGTTAAAGGCTAACTCAGAAGTTACATTGATCGTACAACACCCTAGCTCTATGACATTTATGTCCACACAAAGTCAGAGTAACCAGGCTGATTAAAGGGGCATGTTTCCCTTTAAAGTGAAAAGAAAAATGCCCAGCTCTCACCTGGAAATCGTGCTGTTCAATGATAACTGAAATTGTATGGGCAAAACATTGCATCATTCCAAAGCATAGCTTTCTACATGTATGTGCCATACTACTGCACCTACCATAGGGCTGTCATATGTTTAAACGGTTAAACAGTGCCTAATTTGATCAAAGGTTTACAGAGGGGTTTTTTTAAAGATTATAACAAAGTCCAGCATTTTTCTCACTGGGTGTTTTGCTTTTATATCTTTTCATTCAAACAATGCTCATTTGCCAATTTAATAAACACGGGAAAAGCTTCTAAAATTAACTGTCCTAAGCATTCCTAGGAGTTGACTTTTACCCTGGCAATGTGGAATTTCAACTTCCAAATTGATGATGGGTCAATCTTAGCAGCATAAACACAAAACCCATTGCTTCAAGACTTCTCCATTGGAAGTCACGCCAGACACTTACCCGAAACAACAATTTGTAAGGCCACTCCATTCATCAACTCTCCAGAGATTGTTATTTACTTACACTTGTCACTTGTCAGGACAAGCACGGGCTTGGCCATTCTAACCCCACCTTGAATGAGGGGCTTTAATAAGCCCGGGCTTCCCACGTTCACAGGAGGCAAAAGTTGGGGTTAGATGGATAGGTGGAGCAAGGGTAGAACATGAGTGGGGCAAGCTAGCGCTCGGGGCAACAAGCTAACCTATGTCCAGAGCAAGCCAAAATTGGGTTTATGTCGAAACCACAGATAAGCTCTGCAAAACTGGCCCACGTTCATAAGAGTTGACTTTTCCCCTAGGCAATGTGGAATTTCAACTTCCAGATTAATGAGTCAACCTTAGCAGCATAAACACAAAACCCATTGCTTCAAGACTTCTCCACTGGAAGTCATTCCACACAAGTACCCTAAAATAACAACTTGTAAGGCTACTCCATTCATCAACTCTCCAGAGATCGTTATTTATCAAGTTGAATTTGCCTCATCCCCCATTAGCACAGTATGAATACATGTAGGATTGACTGGCCAATTGAGTTGTATCAGGTTCAAACAGATCCTTTGGGTTTAGATTAAAATGGAATCATGAGCTGGTGCTACTCTCTCATAACACTAACTTATATGGAAAAATGCTCTGCAATATTAGTTTTAATGTGAGAACTGTTGAAAAGCAACCTGTACTCAGCAACACGTAGGGAAACACATAAAATATTAAGGAACAGTTTAAATACAAAAATATTCGATTTGTTCTCCTGTTCAACAGTTGAGTTTATTGAGAGAACTCTTCAGAAATGCAGCCTTAGGTTAGGTTTGTAGTGTAGACCTATACATATATATTACATGTTAGGCTACAGCTAAAGTGCAATGCCACTCTGAAGAAAAGTGCCTCGCAAGGAAAACCTGTTGTAGTAAATCTTGCAAATATATCACAGATTGTTTTTTGAGAGTCTTTTACACATGCGACCCAAATATTTTTGGCATTTTTGTCCACTTAAGGTTTTTCTTTTCGATATTTCAGATGATGGGTCTTGCTCTTGGAATTAATGATGCTATATGTACAGAGTGCAGTAGCTGAAATGTGTGATCGAACCCTAAATTTTGGGACTAAAATATCCTCATTTGGGCACTACAAAAAGTTTTGTACATGATCA
>WURT03533767.1:23472-41355 GCA_009936505.3 Holothuria glaberrima | reverse complement strand
AATTTCAGCTATCAGGTATTTGCAGGGTGCCATAAAAAATCAGTTGCATTGCTTACTGGCTTTTTGTAATACTGTGATGAAACTATCAACAACAAACAGATTGACTGCCATTCTTCAGGGAAAGATTTGCTACCTTTAACAATCTGCATGTATCATTTGGTCCAAAGTTTGTAAACAATGAAATTAAAACTGAACCACCCAGTCTAAAAAAATCTATGTTTAATCCTCTCTGAACCCTTCTTCCAAGTCCTCAGGCCCATAGCTGGCAGCTCAGGTTTGAGGGGGGGGGGGGGGGGGGGAGCAGGCAGAATTAATGTTTGGTGGGCTACATGATAAATTTATCATAAAAGGGTGTAATCAAACCATAGCTGTGATAAATATTACAGTGTGGGTCATGTTCTGCAATTATACCAACTGTAGTCACATTGTGCAATCATTCTCTAGGACAAATAAAAGCTGGGTATGAAAGTATATGTACATTCTTATAAAATCAAAAAGTAAAAGAGGCAGCTTAAGAACTATTTCTTTGACAATCCCATTCTCTGTATAGATAGATTTGGTGCTTTTGTCCTTGTAATACACAACACAACAGCGGACTGCAAGGCTTCAGTCTTGTTGGTTGTGTAACTCAGCATTCTTTCATATGTAGGTTCTCACTTTGCCACACAAAAAGACTGAAAACGGTGGCACCAACCAATTTGATAGATCTTCCAGTTATGTTTTCGTAAGTATAAACTACCAGGTATTCGCACTGATATCCACATGTATGATGATAACAGTCTGCGATGACAGCTCTCCCCTAATATATGTGTTCACTTCCAGATGCAAATCTGTGGCATACGGCCCAGTGATTGCCTGTACTAGCATCACATTAGCTGATGGAAAAACAAGTGATAAAAACACATTTTACAGACACATTTCATGCAATGCATGCTAATATATTCAAGCTACGATTAAATTGCATTAGAAAGAGGAAACCATGTGCACAATTGGTTTAGCTGAATGTGCACACATGTAAAAAATTGTATCTATAGAATTGGGAACAATAAATATGATGAAAAATGGACAAATACATTATACATGAAAACTACATTACACCCTGTTACAATAATGGTACAGAGATGCATTTGAGGGTGACGGTGGCACAGAACGTTAGGTACACTAACTTTGTGAGGTTCAGAGAGGTGTGACGATGTTAGTGTACCTTACATTCTGTGACACTGTCGTAGTGGTTTTGCTTACTGCACACATTATGTCCTAACAATTTTGGGGGGACAGGTAAGTAAACATTTTACTGAAGAAGGGTGTGAGAAGGATGTAAAACCAGTTTGAGCAACTTTTCAAAGGAAATATGGTGCCACAAGCAAACTTTGTTACAAATGGATGTAAGATTTATAACTGGGAGTATTTCCTAAATGTATATAGGTAAAAGTGTGTTTGTCCTATGCAACTACAGCCTGGGCCTGTAGCTATTGGGAGCATGGGGATTCATTAGAATTTTTATCATGCCCCAAAAATTCTTTTACAGCTGTAATTTGGTTACCATACTTTGATGATGGATCCATATTAGGGTCCCTCTGAGATGAGACCTACCATGGGCCTTCCCTTTGAACTACTGGTTGGACATTTATGTATTGGACATATATTCCAGTGGTATGGTAAAAAAATACATATTAGTATACTGCCCTCCATTTACTGGCAAGGTATTGTCAGGGCAGAGACTGAAAAGCAATCAAGACAGTGTACAATGAGGAAAAAGTGTCTTTCAAGCCAAGTTTCCATGTCAATCTCATATCGTTGGGGTAGTTCAATGTCAATTGCCAGGCAAGTACTGGGACACTGGTTTATCGTTCGGCCAATGTGTGCTACCCAATGGTATTAACAAATCTAAAAACACCTAACAAATTACCCGTACTTCTGGTTTGGCTATGCAGCAACTTTTTGCCATTTGTTGTTATTTACTTTTGCTATTCCACCTACCTCTTACTCTGTAAGCATCAACTTGTCTCCTTTGAACAAAGAAGTAATCCCTCTCATTACCAGACACCAGTCCGAAGGACACCTGGCTATTAACTGATTTTCTGATTTCCACTGTGAGCAGTCGGATGGGAGAAGAGATGTACGGGATACTTGGAAGTGAGATGGCTGAATACGAGTATTTCAGTGTCTTATTATCCAAACAATCACTGTCTTGTAGGTCGCATAGTTCAAAGACTTTGACACACTCACGTTGGTTTCCACTGAGAATGAAGAATGATGTCAAATTGAAAGAAATTACAGTTGGAGCAACTCTGTAGCAAATAGCTGTAGTTACTAAGCGTGAAGGCTTGGATGCAAGAATTTGCAAGGGAGAAAAGGAGTATTAGCTCCAAGTGAAATTTTGATTACTTATCCTCAATAAATCTAATTTAGAGGCTTTTTCACTTCCTCCTCCCAATGGTTTGGCTTTTTTTTGGAAGGGGGGGTAATTTATTTTTATTTTTCAACCCGTTGTTTTGTCCTTGGATCGATTAGGGTTGCTAATTTGCCAGATGGGTATATACAGAAAGTCTGTATTCCAGTGCCAAGGTCCAGAATGCATTCAAATTGCTTCCATGCAGGGCTACTGAAAACTGGGGTGGCACCATTGCCTGGTGGGGTAGGAGGGGGAAGCAGCAACCCAAAGCCTTAAAAAAGGGTGAAGGGTTGCCAAAAGAATGGCAAAAGCAAACTTTTCAGGGTGTTAGGTGAGCCAGAAATTTCAGATTTCTATTCAAGAAAATTTGAAAAATTTGGATTTAAAGTGAGAAAAACTGGAAAATCTTAAGTTTTTATTGAAGTATTTACCCTCATCATTCAGAGCAAAATCAAGTAAATTGTTAGAGAGACTGGCAATCTTCAGGGACACATATTTTATCCTAATATTATAGCTTTCTCGATAAAATAAGAGAATTTCCCTGAAGTTTTCGCAGTATTCTCCCCAGGGATCCTTGGCTCCTGCCTCCCACCTGGCATGACCACTGGCTTAAAGGCCTCTTAGACTGAAAGGATGGGAAGAGGAGCTCACACTTATAGTCCATGGATTTTAATTTTTCTCAGGTATATTTTTGTTGTTCTAAAGCACAACTAATGATGATAATTCTTTGAAGAAAACTTAAGAATTGAAATTATTGGGGTGGGGGAGACTGTAGCCCATCCCCTACTTCCCTACTGCCATGTACATGAATGTATGCAGATTTATTTTGCATAAAACTGGATGCATATTTCTAAAACAGTGGTCATATGTAGTCATGACATCCTTTAATAGCTTCCAGATAGTTTCTTATAGGCTCACAGAATTGAAAGGAAGTTTCACCAGAAAATTTAGATGAAACCTTTTAAGCATTTGCTATTGTCCTCACTTCAAGATCACCCATGCCAGGAAATGATGAAATAGCCATTAATTTAAAGAATCCAAAAATTAACTGTACAAATCCTATCAGTAAGTTCCCACAATGCATTGCAATGTACTGCTATGTTAATTATTAGGTCAGGGAGTTCCTTACTCAGAAGTGGTGAGATCAAACACTTCACTGCCATTCTAGAAGGAAATTCTCAGAAACTGCCAAGTCAGTCAAGCACTGTGAGCATATAAATACACACTAAAATGAATAAACGGAGCAATCCTACCTGGAATTGGTATATTCTGTTACCCTAACTTATGAATGGCTCTGTTTTGATCATGTGACAACATTTGTACTGAAATATCAAATCTAAGCAGAATAACCCTGTGGCTTATCTTTTTATGTACATACACTATTTATGTTCTTAAATGTTGTAAAAATGGAATAGAGAGGACATCTGTTAGAGTTTACCTCCTTTTTGAAAATAAGATCGAGGCTTACTGAAGGGTAGTGACAAGATGCAAATCTGGGAGGAGATGCAGGTAGTGGGTATATCCCCTCCACTTTTTTGCGAAGGGAGATGTAGTACAGAAATACTCCCCCACCCCCTGATTTCTTACCAGGCACTATGATGAACATGCTTTACATTATTATTTTTGGTTATCTAACGATTAACAAAGTTTTGCAATGTAAAATTAAGTACATCACTAAATAGCGTTTACTATGCAGTGGTCTCCCTTAACTTTTTTCTTCACTCACCAGCCGGACTAGTGATCCAAAATTCTGGGTTAGTCCGCAAGCTATTTTCACTAGCCCGCATATTTTCATATTCAAAGACAAAATAAAATTCTGTTTTAATCATTGTTAAACAACAATAAATACAAATGACAGTCAACACAAGGAGGAATGTGAATAGCCTTTTGAATTAGTAGAATACGGAGAATCTAATTCAGGGACTCGTTTGGAAATTTAGAAACGGGTAAGGTATTTTTAGAATGATGTCATTTTCATAGTCCGTCACACCGGTACATAAGGACTGGCAGTATCCTACATAGGAAAATGAGTAGTAAATAACGAAACTTATAGTGACAGCTGGTATATACTTGAGAGGGAACTGAGAACATTTTTTGTGATAAATAGGTCTGACTGTGCATTGTAAAAATTAATTTTTAACTGTGGATAGGAGGTAGTCAGATTTTTAACTTGCCAACCGGACTACCAAGAGAAGGGTTTTCACTCGGCCGCCAATGTTTTTAGTTGCAAATGGCCAGCGGGCGAGTGCTAATTTTGAACCCAAATACGTGTCATAAAAAGGCTGTTTTTGCATGTTTTGGGCATATCCATCATTCATACTTAGTTGCTTCATTATTATATAACAACTTGACTGGTGTTATTTTTTCCAAAGTCCCATGCAATTCCTACCATGACTCATTATCCTCAACCATACAATGTAGCATTTCTACCAGGAAAATGTAACCTTTTGTGGTTCTGACCAGAAAAATCAGCTCAACTACTAAGCTAAAAGCTTGAAATGAACAGGAGGAAGAGGAAAAGGGGAAGGGCTTTTAATGTAATTTGTAATTCAAAATGGTTTTCCTGATACTTAACACATGCTCCCTGTAGTTCCTTATGCCATCAGACACTGTGGAGATGGGTTGCTACAGGGTCTTTAGCCCTGCATTTTTTTGTGGTGAGCATTTTGGGCTGCCTTAAACTGCTTTAATTTTATTGGACATATTGGGCAACTTTGGTGATTAGCCCCCCCCTCCCGCCTCCACTTCAAAATTGACTTCTGGCCATTACCCTGTTGGAGTACCTGACTGGTATTATTGTTCCTGAGCCCAATGCATCTCCACCTGCAACTGAGCATCCATCAACTCACAAGCCCCCTGCATCATCAAATTGACTGGCCATAAGTCTAAGTTAGACCATCATGAGCATAACTTCAAATTAACATTTTTGTGCTGTATTAATTGCTAGCCAATGCCAATTGAGTAAAATGCTTCATTTCTGATCTATACCCACATTTTTGTAATCACCCTAAATCTCTGCACCAGGGCCTTTACCCCTAAATCCCACCAGGACCCCTCAACAGTGTCCTACGCCCACTGCCGCACTGAGAACCCTTGGCACTCCTGTGGTTTCTTTGGCACCACTGGCTTGTTCCAACATTTTGCTACCCTGATTTTCAGGCTTCAGAGTTGCATCAAAGTTCTTTTAATATATCATGCATAGGGAATTAACCCTTCTAGAAAAGCTGCCTGTTTTAGCTGAAAGATGACACATAATTTGTAAGGAATCCGTAGGAGATAATTAAACATACTTCAACTACACACACATTCCATCACACCCACTTGAAGATTAATGCAAATCCCATTGCATATAACATCAGATTATAAAGTGGTATGGGCAGGGGAAGTGAGGGAGGGGATAAATTTAGTCCACAGTAAAAAATTTGGGGGCTAAAGTACACTTTCACCCTTGCCCACTTTTCAAGTATGGAAACCCCTTTTTTTATCCTCTGTGAAATTATCAAACTTTCTTCAACTGTCTTGTATTCAACAATGTAACCCACTATGATTCCTTGAAAGCAAAGCCTCTGCTTCAAAAGAAGAAATACTTCCTCACAAATATTTCATTATTTGTTTTGTAATTCATGTTAAATGGTATGAAATTGCATCTGAGAGGTTTAACAGGAAATTCTAATAAAAGAACTTCCCCTCAAAATGCAGGTATACAGATGAAAATGTAACCAGTAATTATTTGAAGTTATCTCCCAAATCAACGTGAAACTCATTTACAAAGTCCTTTAACCAACTTCACAGCCTGAAACAGTGAGCTATAAATTAGATTTCCACCAGGAAGTACAAAAAGTTGGGGGACCTGATGACTACTGAAAGGTGATGTTGAATCAGGGGGGAGAGGCCAGGGGCAAAGGTTCCTTGGGACTGATGGGGAAAATTATGTTGGAAAGCCCCCTTCACCCTTCTACCCATAAGCATATGAGGTGGGGGGCAGGGGGCACTACCCACCTCAACTTTTTTGGAAACCACAAAATATGGGCAGAATGTGTAGAAATTTGGGCAAAATCCTTCTAAAAAAGGCTTTAAGATGTGAGCCAAGAAACTTTGCCCTCCAAATCCAGATGGTCCCAATATGTTTATGCTTCCACCCAGATCACCACAGAATGTGATTTGAAAGGTTTTAAATGCTGTAAATTTATGGGAGTAACAGACAGTTACAAAAATCCTTTAGTAACAAACAGAAATAAGGGCAATTGCATTTTTCACATGGAAATCAAAAGTGGGAAAGATTTTGGCCCTTTGTTCTTCGACCCTTTAGAGAAACCACAGGCAGCGATCCTGGGGGGATGGGGGTAATATCCTCCCCTTGAAATTGGATTGGGGAGATACTGTACACTCTGTTCCCCCATGAAATCAGCCAGGCAGATCCAGAAATCAGAAAACTTTACCTTTTTTCTAGACTTTTTGCAATACGCGTATTTATTTTTTTAGGAAATACTCCTGACAGTTGTCATAGTATCCATACTTGCCAACATTGCCATACCAGAAAATGGAACATGTAGCAGACGATCCACTGTGCGCCCATAGAGAACACAGATGTACCATATCGACAACGAGTGCCTGTGTGTACATGCCTACGAAGGACTGTGTTATAAGGCTTGTGATTTTCTACTTCCACTTAATTGGCACTAAGTTCGTTCATAAGAGGAGAAGAGGGAAGAGGATGATTTCATGAGTCCCCTTTCCTCTCTAAATGTTGACAATATATGTGGAAATCACTTAGGTGTATGCAAAGATTAATGTCAGTTTTTTCCAAGTTGTTGCTTTGCGATTTTCCTGATCATTTTTAGTATTAGTATATATTTACTACTAAAAGTCGGAAAATCGGAACGTTCTGATTTTTATGGGTTTTAAAGCTCAGAAAACGGAACAGTTCCGCTTAAAACAGAACGGTTTGCAAGTATGAGTATCACCCTGCAAAACCTGGAAAGGGCCATTTCCAGCGATCTGGTGGTATTTCTGGCAAAATTTTCTACACTCTGCGCCAACTGATCATGGCACGCCGCTTAGATAGTGCCACTGACTATTTCCAGAAATCAGAACACTTTACCTTTTTCTAGACTTTTTACAATAGGCCTCTTTTAGGAAATACTTCTGACAATTGTCCTAGTATCATGCAAGTTGCAAAGCCTGAAAAGGGCCATCTCCAGTGATCTGGGGGTATTTTTGGCCAACATTTTCTACGCTCTGCGCCAACTGATCGTGGCACTCCGCTTAGATAGTTCCGATGACTAGATCCGGAAATCAGAACAGTTAACCTTTTTCTAGACTTTTTACAATATGCCTATTTTGTAGAAAATACTTATTGTCATAGTGTCATGTTGCAAAGCCTGGAAAGGGCCATTTCTGGTGATCTGGGGGTATTTTTGACCAAAATTTTCTTTGTACCCTCCGTACCAACCGATGGTGGCACTCTGCTTAGATAGTGTCAATGACAATATATCCCCCCACTTTCAAAGACAGATCGCTGCCCATGAGAGAAACACACAATTTCAGTGAGGAAAACACTGATGAGATTCATTCTCCTAAATTGTTCCAAGGGCACTTGCAATCAGCCAGTTTTGAACTTTTGCATATTGTATTTGTTGTAAAATTTATGTTTCTTTTTTCATCATATGACAATTTTTTTTGTTAATAACAAACAGTAAAATTTATGCAACACAATTTCTCTGCTTTAGTTGTGGAATGTGGTTTCTCAAGACACTATTAGATAAAACTTGTGTAGAAATTAAGAAGATATTTGATAGTTTCTACTGTTTAAAAGCAAACTGGGTGACTGATAGATGCCCTTAAAACCCATCTTAAGCCTAGGTCAAGAATTAAAAGGAAAATATAGTCACCCTTCTTTGAATAAGTATAACCCAGTATGCTAATTTATGAATAGCACTTTTCAATCATGTGAGAACATTTTTTAAAACAACATTTAGAATCCTTACATTATGCAGAATAATAATTAGTAAACCTTAAAAATGTAAAATTTGTATTCTGAAACATGAAAGATACTTAAAATAGGATTTGTAAGACTTCCATGATGCTTCATAATAAATTTAGAGTGGGCTACTTGTTCACTTTAATTGATGAATTTTTACAGACACATCATTTTCTGTTGAGATGCCTAAAGCAAACAAACACAAACTCCCATAAATACACAAATTGTAGGAGAAGGAAAAAATTTGTAAAAATTTAGTGGCTATATTTTCACAGATACTGTTGCCTAACCAAATTTCATGAACAGAGCTATTTTCCCCTTTGTACAACCTTATCCAGAGGTGGAGTCTTTTTACAGTTTTTCTTAAATGAAGTTTAAAAAATAATAACAAAAGCAGTTTTATACAATATGCCTCATTTGTACCTCACTTTTCTTTTCTTTTCCTTTTTCTTTATTACGTTCCAACTTCTGCATGGAATACCATTCATTGTAGATTTCTACAGATATTTCTCATACTTTTTAACATTTTCATACATATGCAAATCGAACTGAATCCTCAGTAGTCAAAACAAAAAGGTGTATTTAATTTGTGCTGAGAGCAAGAGTACAGTTGCACTGAAAACTATTTTACAGAAAATGAACAAAATACCATACTGAATACAAAAAAGTGACTGCATCAAGTATTTCTATATGACAAAACTAATGTTTGATGCTTATAATCAGCTTACCTGTGCATGAGTGTAAAGAATGTCATTTTAGCAGCTTGAAAAATATACTCCCTCAACCCACTGTCTTATAGGAATTCGTACTGTTTGAATGATGGCCCTGATTTGTTTTTCTGTTTTTTTTATTTTTGGAGGTAGGGTTGGGGGTAAATATCAGAGAAGGCTAATAAAAACCTGAATATGTCAGTGAGCACACAGGTACTACTAACTAAGCAGAAAACAAAATTAGAAATGAAAAAAGAATAGGAGTGCCACACTATCCCAAATCACCCCAGTCAAAATGAAAATGATATACCATTCTTTCACAATAAGTCCCTTCAAACAATGGTCCACATATATGTACAGATTGCCCCTAAAATGAAACACTTGTGCCCCATTTTCAACACCGTGTTCCCATAATTAGCACTTCCAATTGCTAATCCAGGATTCTGCTGACAGCAAGTAACAGAGTATTAATATTCATCACCAAGTACATCCCGACTTGCATAGATCAAATCCTAGTAATAGAGAATTCCAATATGACAAAACTAGAATAAATCCTCATCTATATGCAGATAGATTATCGTAACATATTTGGCAAATAGGTCACCATCTCGAATCACTTTCAGTTCAAGTCTGAGCTCAAAAGATCTTGGTCCTACAATGGAACGAATAATTTTAATGGTTCCCATGTTTTCTCTCGTCACTAAACTGAAGAACTTTGCTTTTCCCTTTGTAAGTTTAAACTGGTAGTCATATCTGGGGTCTGGGGTAATAGATTCCTTGAATACTTCTACAGGTACCGGGTAACCAGTGTTTATCGTGATGAACTTGTAACTGATGGTTCGAGGTTTGCTATTACAAACATCATCATCGTCATCACACTGCTGTCGGAAACACTTTCCTCTGTCACGTGAAAAAAAACAGGAAACAAATTTTTATTTCATGCCAAAATATTACAAAAATGTTTCTTTTTTGTGTTCTTGAAAAAAGTACACCAACTGGCAAAAAAGGAAACTATCTACCAAATATAATAAATCAACAAAAGTGTAGCTGTGATGAGAGCATTTATCCTTTTTTATGATCTATTGATGGGAAAATTTTTAATACATGAATTGTTTTTCAATTATAAATTCACACCCACAGACAATTTATATAGACTGATAAATGTATCTATGTATGTATCTATCTTATTTAATACCTAAACAGTCATGTTTATCTTTTTACCTTAGTACCAACAGAGGCTAAATGATAATGCATATTTTTGCATGCACCAACCCCTAAAAATATTTACACCATTTGCTAAACATTTTCAGCTTTAGCCCATCTTTTTCAGATATCTTCACAAGACATGACAAATCAAGGGTCTTCATTTTTTAGGGTTCTTGCACCTTAAAAATGATAGCATTTCAAGACTTTCCAAAAATCTTTCCATGGCAAAACTATGAAAAAACATTGACTAAACACCCTATTTGGGTATAAAAATCCCAGATACACTAAATTACAAAGCCTTTACAAAATTCCACAACTTCCCCACCATAACCTTTCCCAAATTTTGAAGACTTTTCCAAGTTATGAACAAGAAAAGTTATGTGTAAACATTTATGCAAGCAAACTTTAAAGGAATAAACAAATCCTTTTCATCAGGAACAATACATAGCACTTACCCTGAGTATAACTGCCAGGAAGAGGGTACATAAACACACGATGCAAGGAAGACACTCGCAACATGGACTTCTCTTGGGCACGGCACAACAAATACCCATTAGTGGAGGTACTGGTCACGAGTTAAACAGGCAGGGTGAGCGGTCACACATCAGTGAAGGTCAAACGAACAAGGGTTACTCATTCACAGAATATAAGGCCATTGATTAGTTGAAATACTTTGACAAAATGACACAACCTGGCAATCAGGTTGTGATGGTATCGGTTTAGCAAGGGTTCAGTGAGGAGGGGGGCGGGCACCATCAACCACCAATAAAAAATTTGTTTTGAGGTATGGAAACAAGAATTAAGAAACAAAGGTAGAGGAAATAATGTGATTTGACAAACTTGGTAAGCTAGGATAGAACAAGCAAGGGTTTACAACATTTAATACTCTCTGGTTACAACAACTCAGTACGCAAAATTTCTACCAATGAGATTAGCTAATTATCTATTGCTAATCATTAGCATTCTGATAAAGAAAAGTACATTCCACATATGTTCACAGAAACTCACTATTAGACCTGTAGCACAGAAGGAGGATGCCCCAAGAGAAATTGTTGCCCCTTGAAAATTGAAAATAACTATTGCCTTAAAGACAGACTTGTATCACCCCAAGTTAGACTTTTACTTGGAGGTAAAAAAAGAAACTCAGTTGGTGACTACTCTTTGATTGACATCAGAGTTTCAAATTCAAAAGATGCAGAGTAGCTCATGTTACACAGCATGCACAGAGAGTGTTTTGATTAAACATTAGGGCTTTGTATGCTCACCAGGATATGGCTTTAAGCAATAAACTATGTTTGTGTCTGCACAAGGAGAAGCTAAAGACAGTTATGGGCAGGGCTAGAACTAACTTAGTTGGGAGAATTGAAGCTGTGTGGGATGAGAAGATTTCCCCTTTACTGCATTTTGCATATCTTTCCCCCTACTATACTTTCCCACTGGAACTTATCTCCCCCCCCCCCCTCCTCTTTCAGTACTTCATCTGGCTAAGGGCCTATCCACTTTTTTTAAAACCTCTTCTGTCCCAGAATGAAAATATGTCTGTATTTTATAAGTACTGCTCTGACTTAGGAAGTATTTTATACAAACTTACTTTACCCTTTCAATGCTGAATTTTGTCAGAGGGCAGACTTCATTTTGCAAGCATTTAAGCTCTGCAGGTGCACCACAGAGCTTTTTCTTACCAGAAATGACCTATTCTAGTCGAGCGCCACCATTTTTAGAGTTGACGCCAAAAACATGATTGGAAGGCATTCTTCTGTTTTAGATAGTGTACTAAAGGTTTTGTTTGTAAAGTACCCTCACGATGGGATTTCCCGCCTGGAGTACTGAAAGGGTTAAAGAGGATTCACCTTAAGCAAAGATTTGGGTACCGTATGTTGTTCTCAGACAACTCCCTCCCCTCTCCCTTACCCCTGGACAACTTCCTTCTGGATGCTTAGAGCCAGACAATTCCTACCTGGACAATTTCCACCCACAATTCTCACCCTGGACAAAGGGGTGGAGAGAGTTACCGAGGTGGAGTTGTTATGGGTGAAAATTGTCCACATAAAAATTATCTGGTTACAGTGACAAGTTTTCCACCTAACATTAAGTTTTCAGAAATTTTCTGCTTTCTCATTGTCGAAGCAAAAAGCTGCATGTGTTTAACATGCTCCTACATTTATTACCGTAAGGATAGTTATCGTCTCCACATTACCCAGACTTTACATGCAGTTGTAATTGCCAGGTAGTGTACGCACTGTCAAAAAAGGGTTGGATGGGCAGTACTGAAACTGGCCAAAAATTGACTGATCTCAGAAGATATAGTACTACTATAAAGTTGGCTTGTGTCACTCTAGTTGACTCTAGTCAAGAATGAAGAGTAATGGGGGCTTATAATCTTCTGAAAAATGCATGGACGTGGTAACTTTTTCAAAGGAAACTGGAAACAACTAAGGCTACATGGAAGCTTTTAACAAAACCTTGTATTAACACATAGTTCCAGAAAGTTTATAACAGCCAATTCTGGTGAATAAGTAGAAGATTATTTGTGTTCTGATGTCATCAAAAATTAAGTTTTTTTTAAATTCATGTGCAGCTTCCACCTGTTCTTTGAATTCCAAGTTTCTGATTCTGATCCTTCTAAGGCTTTCCATAAACTGGCATAGACTTACATTTAAACATGAAGTAGAGAGTCAGACTACAACCTGGCTTGAAAGCCTGTCACTCATAACTGACATACAATGTTCATTTGTCCACCTGCAACCATTTGTCTGTTTTCATTCATTTGTCCACTGGCTTGAATGTTCTTTTCTTAATTTGTTCGTACATCAGTTATTTATTTAAATTGCAAAAGACAGTTACAATTTGAATTTACCCATAGGCATATGAATGCAGAAGCATAAGGAAACCTCCACTAGACCCACCCCCATCTCCTGAGTTCTTGGGCTTTTGTTAATGTGAATGTGTTCTACATGAACAAGCAAATTACATTATTAATTACTTATATTAATTCCAATCTGATCCAGGCACACATATGTTTGTCTGGAAGACTTTTGTACAGAGGGAGGTAAATAACTTCCCAGTGTTTATGAGATGCTGGTACCATTGAAAACATTATAGGAGGAGGGATACAGGTGGGCTAACAAGCTGTCTTGGTGAACAGAGAGCCACTTAAAAGTTGGAGAGACACCAAAAAGGTAAAACCAAACAAAATCAGTGCTTTTACAGTATATTACTGGTAATAAAAGGTTGCACATGTAGTTGGACAATAGTTAGCCTCTAAGTCTCAGTAAAGCATACATATATTAAGGGGTAACAAACATTCCACATGCAACTTGTCATTTTAAACGAGTGAAACACCATTCAGTTACAGAATATATGCCTTATAACAACTAAAAAAAATTTAAGACCTAATTATTAAAGACTTAGCAAGCCTTGAAATAAAGATATAAGACAAATATATGATCAGTCAATCTGAGAATGCTGATTCCAAACAGATGGGTTCACCAGACATACCTCTGGATACTACTCTTAGTTTGACTCTGTAACATAGCAAGGAAAATTTGTGTGGGGGGCCCACCATTTCATGAGGGAGGGGCTTCAAATGTGAAATCATCATATATTTACATTAATTTTTTCACACGTCGAATTTCCAGTGGGGGCTTCTGTGGGGTGGGGTACTTTTTAGAGAGACCGACGTCCCCTCTCCCCTCCCCTCCTCAGATGCACTACTGGTCTGACTGGTCCAGGCTCTAAAATTTTTAGAAAGATTTAGTTATCAATACTGTTCAAGATTCACTATTCACTATGATAACCAAAGAGAAGAGAGCAAAAAAAGAAATGGGATAATTTTGACTTACGCAAGTCTCCTCTCGTAGTATTCTGGACATGCTACGGACCTACACTTATAGCTTCCTAGGGTGTTGAAGCATTCTTCATCAATTGAATCACAGTTGTGTGTTCCATCTGTACACTCATTGACATCTTGATAGAACAAAAGTAGAGATGCACATGAATGGAATTAGTCAAAAAAGACCCAGCCAGGGAAACTTCTTGAAATGACTGTATCTTTAATATTTTTGAGCATTGTTTAGGGAGCAAGACAGAGACCATCAGCACATTTTTTGACAAGACAGGACCTCAAGCAATCCTCATTCCCATTTAGTTTGAAAACATCTGGTTGAATTTTCACCCATGGAACATTTGTTGTGTTTATACCCCCCCCCCTCCAGTTATACACATACCCTTCCCATTAAAGACTCATTTCCCTAATGCAATAAATTTTATGGTCAATTGCACGGAAAGATTCCCCTCTCACTAACACATTGTCACAAAAAAAACAGTACAGGAAATTAAAGTACACTTTAGCATACAGGGTTTCCCCTGGCATTCTTTTGTGAGGCAGCCACCTCACAGAAATTTGCTATAAAAGCCACCTATACTGTCTATTGAAGTACTACCCCTTTCCTCACTGTTGGTGCCAAAACTGGCACCATATTAACTCTGTGGACTAATGCCACCTCATAATCTATAAAACCCAGGGGAAACCCTGTATATTCTTAAAACTTTCATAAAACACAGAACTACATTGCTGCAAATGTTGATTTTATGTCATAAAGCTGCAAAAAAGGAAAAAATGCTACTATTACTATGTAATTCCAATTGTCAATCAAAAATATTCCTTTCATTGAATGTTTTCCTTTCTTTTTCCTGCTAACAAAATATTCAATGGCTTAGGAGAAAAAGTGAAAGTTGGGGTAGTTCTCACCATTACAGCTAAATCCATTTTCATTGAGAACATAACCTGCTGGACAGACACACCTAAAAGATCCATCAGTGTTTTCACAGCTCCCTCGGCACGACGTTGGCAATGCCGTACATTCATCAATATCTAATGGCAAATGAAAGACAACAGTCGCTGACATCCTTCTGCTAAGATTATTCATTGTTAACAATAGGCATCGTTATGGTAGAGCTTCATCAAAATCCAACATCCACAAGGCAGACCTTCAGGAGACATAACATTCAGGGACTGCAGAGATGGGGGGGCTAGGGGGCTTTAACCCCCACACTTTTTCTGCTGTGGGCATTTTGGGCCGCCTAAAATTGCTTTTATTGTACTGAACATATTGGGACGCTTCAATAATTAGCTCCCACACTTCAAAATTGGCTCCGCTGCCCCTGACATTTCCTGCCATTACTCCACCAAGTCCAATGTGTACTATATTTTAAATGACTTTACTCTTTATGATTAGTTACTTACCAGTCATTAGCGCTATAGAAACTGCTAGGCTTAGCTAAAGTAAGATGATTTATGCCATTTGTTCCAAATTTCAGGGGATTTACTAAAAGTTTTCCATATCCCAAGATTCTAGCAAACAATTCAATCATTTAAGGCTAGACAGCACACTGTGACCATGTATTAAAGCAAACTTGTTCCTCGCCAATATCTACATATATTAGATTCATTTATATGCAGAATGCAGATGAGATATCAATCAAAACAAAGAACTACAGATTACACGAACCAAGGCTTAAAATAAGAGTTAACATGAAAGCAAAGAAAAATACTTGATTAAGATTTAAATACAGTTTTTTCATATTTGATTTTAAGGGCTAATCTCACCCCCATAGTAACCTCTATTGCCTCCTCCAATTTAAACCAAACCACCTGTTTAGCACACCTAAAGACAAAGCCATAGTAGCCCGCACTGAGTTTAAATTGCTGAAGGCAATATTGTCAAACACAGTGTGTGTGAGCTTAATTGGGAACACAACTGTCTGTACAAGTTATTGCTGCTCAACCAAAGTCAAACTAATGTTTGAATGAATGTCAACCAAAATGCAGTTATCAACTGTATTTAGAACTATAGGGTGTATTATTAAATATGCTTGGGCAGAGAGATGCTAGCAACTCCCTGATTTAGTGGGGATACCAAATCCCCTTTAAGCATAATTGAAAATGTACCACAAACTTTGCAACCAACGTGAAATATATCACCTTGCCTGCAGAGGAAAGTGCAGACATTAACAATGAAAACATATGAAGCAGTGGCAGGATACAAATTAGTTTTGAAATTCCCCTATTTTCTTTGTTTTCTCTAGGAGGCTGATTTGTTTGGAGGAAATATTGCCCCCCCTCCTTAAACACTTGATGTCCGTTTTGGGTTTGCATGGGCTGCTTGTTTTGTTTTTGTTGACAATTATTCTGCAAGGAAGGTGCCTATTTTTGTAACATTTAGCACCTTTGCCACCCTTCAAAATGACCATTCTGGAGGAAATTTTGCCTGTTGCAAGGATGGAGCTCCCTTAACCTTTGCCCACTTTGTACACTGACCTTTGAATTGTCTGTTGTCTCTCATTATTCTCTCTCTCTTAAATACTACTCCCGGAATGAAGACTGTTGCTAAAAATTTACTAGCAAAGTTGAGAGAACTAACCTTCACATCCACCGGTAGCTCTGGTAAGCCTGTAACCACGAGGACAGCGGCAGATATGACCGCCTTCTTGGTTAATACATTCTTGCATTGGATCACACTGATGTGTTCCTTCTGCACACTCATCAATATCTGATAAAGGAACACATCAATAGTATTAAACTAAAGAAGCACACCAATAGTATTAACAAACTGAGTCACACTGACCTTTTTATGCTTTCTGTCAGCTGTGTTAGCCAACCTTTGTTATACCCCCATGAATTTAAGTTACACCTTGTTGCATCTATGTTTCTCCTCACCCAATGCTTTGCAAACTTAAAGACAGATATTTGTCACCCCAAGTATGACTTTTACTTAGGTTAACGCAAAAGTCTCAATTGGTGACAGCTCTTTGATTGACATCACTTTTTGAAAATTCAAAACATCATTCAGAGGAGCTCACATTCCACACAAGAGAGTGTTTGGATTACCCATTATTGCCTTGTATGCTCACCAGGACATGGCTTTAAGCAATAAATAGGTTAGTGTCTGTACAAGGAGGAGCTTTACATAGAAATGGGAGGAGCTACAAGTTGATTAGTTGGGAGAATTGGAACTGACTATCTGGGATGACGAAAATTGAGCTTTAATGTCTGTGTTCAAAACAGATGTTGATAACAATTCCCAAGTGTCATTCTTCATTACAAACGGCCAACTGTGTACTTCTTATGAAATCTAACTTTATGAAATACATCTTCAAAATGTGACCAAAAACTTGACCAATGTCAAGAAGTTCATTTAATTGTTTGGCCAAATGACATGGCATCTTCTTCTCAGCTAGAAGACCCTGGTTCACATCCTGATCTTGGCACAAGTATTCAAACCATGGACAGTAATATATTGTGGGTATTTAAGGGTAAAGTATCCAGATGGCAGCCTGGTAGCATGGCTCCAAGGAACTGAGATGCATCCATGGAAACATCACTAATTTATTTACAGACTCTTAAACACTCATTGGAGTGGGGTGGGGTGGGGTAGGGGGTTTCATGCTCATTGTATGTGACTCAGGCTACTAGACTTACCAATACAGGTACCATACTGATACCGTGCCCCGTAGGAACACATATTTTGGCAGTCAAACTCTCCTGGCAGGTTAACACAGAGCTGGTGTGGAAGACATGGATCAGAGCCATC
>WURT03533767.1:0-14855 GCA_009936505.3 Holothuria glaberrima | reverse complement strand
TTCCATGATATTTCAGGACTTAAATACTGCATATATTTAAGGTAAACCAAGGAGTTACTCCTCGTGAATTTCACAATTTAGTGAGAAAAATATTGTCACATGATTCTCAAGGTCCATTCATGAAATAGGGAAGACTACTACACTAATTCAAATTGGGGTGACTGCATTTTCCCTTTAACTTGTAACAGCATTGTAGCAAATTTCCTACCAACTCTACATGAGTTCTAATGAGCCCATACAAACCAATATACATGTTATACAAAAGTCAAACGTGCATGTTCCACGGTAACTTCTGATATTTTACAATACTGACTCTTCATGAGACTATAAAAATCTGTAATAACTATACTAAAAAGTTGATCCTTCCCAATTTTCTGGTGTATGAACCTAGCCTAAGAGGTCATGTACAGTATTACCAGTATCTAACAGAACCAGAGGCCAGAATATGTAAAGCATTCTGAAAAACATATAACACTAACCATATGCGCCTGTCAACAATGTAAAATAATTTGGAAGCTGTAAAGTCTCCTTTACAATGTCCCCTACTCCCCACTCCTCCCTACCCTGGCATATTTCTTGAACTGAGGTCTAATGCTGTAGAAGTATAGGTGGCATAATGCATAAGATCCTCGTTCCATCCAATACAAAAAACATTATTAAGTGCCCTTCGGGGTACTGTATACATGCAGCAGAGGATCACATCCAAAATTTTCCCCTCTCCTCCCCCTTCCCCTCTCCTTCCCCTTCCTTTTATCACTTCCACTCCTATTCATGCATTGTATTACTGCTCACTTAAAAAAGGATGACCTTTGGGGTTTGGTTTCTCCACATGCTATAACTAACTCACCAATACATCTATCTGTCACAAGGTCAAGCCTGTATCCCCTTTCACATGATCTTGTGCGAACGCAATTATGACTTGCAAAAGTATTTCTGCATGTTTGCGAAGGAGAACAGTTATGGCTTCCCTCCTGACATTCATCAATATCTACAGAATACAAAAAAGTAACAAATAACAATCAAATATACAGAGTTAAAATCAAACATGCAGTGTTTAATTTCCAAACATCATTCCAATTGAAATCCAAGTATTTACTTATATTCAATACCCTTAATTAAGTGCCCATACACTGAACATATCCATACCATCTAATCATACAAATACATTTTTTCACAGCAAATTTTCCCTCTTAAAAAACACTTTTTGCATCTGAAATGGTCTCCTCAGCACCAGTAAAAATCTTAACCTACCTGTAATTTCACAGCAACACATAATAACATACAGTATTGTTGTGACCGTCAGCTCAGTTGGCCAATATATAGCACAAAACAACTTTTTTCTCCTATAACTTGAAAGTCCCTTGTAGAGAAGCTCAATTCACATACTGTGAAAATCATAAGGCAACATTGTTCTGAAGAATCTCCCAAATTTGTGTATTCTACATCAGCTGGTAATGCTGGCAGCCAAAAGAAATTTGCTCAGAGGCTAGTGACTACTGTTTTTTTTTTGGGGGGGGGGGGCTGTACACCATTGATGTATACTAAAGCCACTGACCAGTGGTTGAGCTAGGGAATTTGGTCAGAAGGGGCGAGAATGGCCAGTAGGGGCACTTTGAAGTACTGTAGGTAGATATCCTATGCCTCAATACAGTAAAAACCTAAAAAGGGCACGGACAGGTGATTTGAGTCTGCCAAGGAAGGGAGAAGGGGGCAAATGACCCCCTGACTATATAGATGCTCCACTACTGCCACTGACCACTTTTCAGTGTCCAATCTCAAGTTTTGGCACAGTGAATTGGAAAGTGACTCTTTCAGTTAGGTTTCCCTCTACAACCATAAAATGGTGAGCTGAAGTTTATAGCAGAATATTTTACTTGCTCTATTAATGCCCCATATCTAATAAATACCCCCTAATTTTTTTTCATACATTATCATCAACAAAAAAAAAACCTGTACCATGTAGAAAATTTGTACCAAGTTACCATGGAAGTACTACCTACTCTGAGGTAGTACTTACTATTTCCATGACACTACCAAACAGGTATCCAACCATAAATACTCAGCTGTAATTCTTTTTTGCCTTTGCATGCTTCCCAAGCAGATCCTTGGTAAATTAATAGGATGCTGCAGGTTAGGGGAAGGGGAATTTGGTCTCTAAAACTTTTCTATCCCAAAACACAAATTTTTAGCAATTTGATTCTAACAAGAGAAAATTAATTTGCATGACATGTAAGCATAACTTGTAAGTATATTTCTTTATTCCTAAAATGATAACTTAAAGTAATTGAAGCATATGACCTTAGTTTATGGTGTAAGTAGTCAATCTGGTAATATAATTGAGCAGGCATGTGGTGCATATATGTTCAGTGTACTTTAACATGGAGAGCATGGAAAGAGTCTGAATTGACAATTGAAAGGCCCCACATTGCACTCTTGTCCAAAACATATTAAGAAATATGACCATTTCTCATATCTCCATTTCTACAATTGGTGACACCACTTTGACTGACATCTACTCAAACAATAGCATCACTCTGGTTGGTCAATGAGATTGTGCAATCAGTTGTTTTCCTTGCTGCAAACACATAGTAGTGTGGTCATATGGCTTTGAGCAATTTAAGCTCAGTGCAAGCTAATACCTTTATGCGACTGAGAAATGTCATTACACAGGTGTTCTTTTTTGTTTAAAGGGGCACATTGAGTTGATATCAGTTATTTTGTGACCACTTTGGAGGAAATCATTGCATGACAATGTTTCTAATTAGCCTCATTACTAATGTATCACTTCCTATATATACTGTAGTTACCAAAAATGTGAGAAATTGTAGTTTTTGTGGACAGGGTTGCATATGATTAATACCTTATGGTAAAAAGTGTCTGGTCAGGAATTTGTAATAAATGATTTTAATCATTAATTACCCTATCATTGCCATTTCAGTTGTGTGTTAAATATGCAGAATCTCTTAGTCTGATCATTTACCATCAAGATGTGAGTAAATCTCAAAAGGTGTGAAAAAAAAAAAATGAATTTTGTCAACCAATTCCATAAGCCCCTTTAAATAGAAGGTGCTAGAAGAAAACTTAGTAGGAGCACTTTTACTGCCTGAGGGGAGATTGTAGGGCTTTTTAAGTTCAAAGGGCATAAGAAAACCTACTTCTCACAGATATCATCATATTTAACTTCAAACATTTTTCATGATATGTTAGAATAAAGAATACTGCATATTCAAGGTAAACTCAGCTAGAACTTCACAATCCAGTACTGCCAGTGCTCTCAAGAGCCATTTATGAAAAAGAATATCCGGCTTACCAATCTGATTGGGGAGACTGCATTTTGCCTTCAATCCTAATAAGCCCTCCACCCCCCCCCCATCACCACCTCTAGGAAATTTCACAGCCCTTGCATTCATTAGGGTAAATACGGTATTACCTGTACACAGTCCTCGTAATGGATTGTATCGTAAACCCCTTGGACAATAAACCTGCTGTGGCTGCCTGGTACTGCAGTAAAAGCTTCCTTCAGTGTTGACACATTCTTCACCAGGATAGCAAGGGTCTGAGATGGCCTCACACTCATTAATGTCTGATGGTAACATGAAAAAAGATCCATTTTTAATTGACTAAATATACACAATCAAAATTGTAATTATTACTCCCTACAATAATGTGCATTAAAACCATTTTTGCAAAACTTATATTTAACACCTATCTGATATTGACAGCTACATGTAAAATCTACTTTCTGGGTTGCCAGCCGAAATCATGGCAAACCATTGTTCTACAAATTGCAGTCATTTCAACTCAGGAAAGCTCAAATGATCTTTGACTTTCTCTGTAAATTTTCTGAATACTTTAAATAATTAATTTCTGCCACCAATTTTTCATCAAAATGGTAGGAATCCCCAAATGAGGGAAAATGGTTTAGGGTTTACCCTAACTGCATGGAAATTACTTTATTTGACACAATCTACTATGAAAAAAATATGATGCTACATGATCTGACAGACTGGACAAAACTAATTGAAAAAAATCTACTTTAACTACCTACTTGTCAGCAAGTAGTCTTTACGAGACGAATCATGAAATAGTATTGCCATTTTTGTGATCAGATAACTAATTGGGCAATGGAATAGCACTGAGTGAAGAATACAAAGTTATCGGTAGTGTCAAAGGCATGGCAACATGTTTACTGTGTTGTATACTGTTATTTCCTACTTTATTGTGAATGTTGTGCAAGGGACTTTAGGAAAAAAAATTCACAAGATGATCCTTAATAAGCTTCAAAAAACTCTGTATATTTATATATTTTAATATTGCACACAAAATTCCATACCACGTGTAACAACCGACCAAGATTGAATGAATCTGGAATATGAGCGTGATAGACGTTGGAATTATGAAAAGCACCTAGCTTTCCCCAAAACAGCAGTGCAGACTTCAAACTTTGGAAATTGCATAAAACACTCCCAACCACCAGGGGCATTGCTAGGATAAATTTTTTAGGGGGGTGGGACTAGGTATCAAATGGGGGCATAGCACTGATCATGGTCCTGGGGAAGGTTCTAAGGGGAGGGGTGTTCCCCTCCTGAGGGGAAAATTTTGAATGGTTAGGAGTCCTTGGATGCAATCTGGTGCTATATTTTTCATCATTTTAACTGAATTTATGTTCAAAAATTATTTATTGATTTCATGCGTCCCCAAAATGTGTTTTTTACACGTTTATTTTTTCTTAACTACCAGAATCCCGATTCTGATAAGAAACCAATTCTAAATCTATTCCCAATATCACATGCTTCTGTCTACCGTATATCTTTACTTTAGGGCATTTAAACTTGTGTAACCATACGGCACACAGTCTTCTTCTAAATCTGTTTACAAAAGAAGAAAAGGGGACAACGAAAAAATTTATTTTAAATGAAAATTTTAGAATTCTTAAACACTACATTCTCTGAAGTGAAGAAAGCATTAGAGAGCTGTGATTCCAATAACATTGGAAAGTTTTGCCACTGAGTTTGCAAACCTGAACTAGACATGAGTAATTGACCAAGCTTTAAAATGTCCTTAATATAACTGTATCTCAGTAAAATTTAAATGCAAATCAATGGAAATGAGTGATTTAAATCTTTTCCTTACCATTGCAAGTAACCTGGTCCCTGTCTAATTCATAACCATTGGTACATTGACACTCAAATGTGCCGTCCTGTGATGTACAGGTCTGAGAACATGGATTATTCAAACATGGATCGAATGGTGGCGTAGAAACTGGAAAAGGAAAACAGGAGAGAAGTAGATGTAAGAGTAAAAGAAGAAATGAATGCAATTAAATTAAAAAAAGGTGTCTGCAGCTATCCCAAGTTTTCCTTTCATAACAATTAACCTAATTAAAACTTTTGTCATTTTAAGTACCTCCCTTAGTGCTCTGCATGATTCACAACATCTTTAACAGAATCTGAGCAAAATCTTTAAATCTAGTGTCCAACAAACCATGGATAAATGCCAAAGAAAATCCTTGTATGAAAACAAGCTTTGTGTGACTCCCTTTATTCCACCTTAATTTTGCCTGCATCCTTGATTATTATTTTACCAACTAAGTTAAAATATCCTACAAGCCATGACATATTGACAAATTAGAAACTTGAAAATGACCTAAAAGTAACACTTCTGTAAAAAAATTTTCTCCCAAAACTGTAGGCTCATGTACTCTTTCATGTAGGTAGAACCTTTAATATCCCTTTAGTTCAGATACCACATTTTATCATAAATGGAACTTTCCATTAAAGGATGTATGCCCTTCTCAACTTACAGGTCCACGGACAGGATTTCTTAAAGCGGTTCTCCTGCAATCTGGTCCTTTTAAAACCTCAAAATGACCAACCAAACCATCTCCATGCATTTACAATTAAAACTAAAGGGTAATAACATTTTAGGGTGAGAGTTTTGAATAAGAGGTACGTTCAACCATCCTACTTCAAGATATTTAGAGACACAACTATACACTAGCAACTCACCCGAGTTTCAGATTGCTGTGTAAACTATATTAAACAATCATGCCAAGGATAAAAACCCTGTGTCGTAACTGAATGGAGACAACTTATTGGCACAACTTGTTTTAATTTCATTGACAACTGATAATGGTAGAATTTGATGGAGTTGTAAAATCAAGTTGTAACAGGTCAGAACCTTCTAAAATACTATGTTGCAAACTTCTTGAGAATTTCCCCCATAGATGTACCATAGTGACACCAGTCAATACCTTGACTCAAATCACTAAAATAACTGCTGCCATGGAAGTCCAAGGTAATACAAGCACTTTCATGCTACAACAGACTTCACTTACAGCAAAACTAACTGATTTTCTTAAAGCTGCTATAGTACTTGTTCAAAATGATGTGTTATTCATTTTTTTCCTTCAGATGAAAATTTCTTGAAAATAAATATGATACTGTATTTGTAGCACATGCAACACACAGTAAAAATAATTATGCTCAGGTTGAATGATCAGGCTCTCTGTTGAATAACATCTATTGCAAACAACATTAAGAAAGATTAACCACATGTAATTAACTAACATCTAACATGCATTAAAAGAGAAAGACCACCTTGGCCACAGACTAAAAATTTTGTTATAAAGGGAGGGGGGCAATTATCTATTCAGGTTGTATTCTTTTCAGGGCAGAAAGGAGGTCTACATTGTGTAAAACACAAACTGCAAAAATGCTAACATACAAAACTGCAAGCAGGATAGCAAATTGAGGGCCAATTACAGGGCAGGCTTTGGGACATTGCCATCATGATATATCAGTCGTCTCTTTGCCCCTCATATTTTCCATTTGAAAATAATTCCTTTCAAAACCCTCTGGAAGAAACCTTTTGAAAATCTTTTTGGGTCCAAAAGGAACCCACTGGAAGAATCCTTTTGAAGTTATAACTACCCTTTGCCACATGCCGGATACTTTTGAAAACCCTTTCAGTTTACGAAAAACCATTTAACACCGATTGAGACCCTTTGGTTAATGGAACCTAGAGCAGAAGGTCTCAAAGGGATATAAAAACAACTTATTCTACTAATGCATACAAGCATACAAGCAGGCGCATAGCCAGGATTGTGTCATGGGGGGGGGGGTTGTTGGAGTGTGACATGGGGATGGGTCTAAGGGGAGAGGGGGCTTTGGAGAACAAACAGACTTTTTACGTCTACAGACGCGAAATGGTGCAATGTTTGTGCCTCAAACATAATAAATTTTATAGTGATCATTTTTTATCATTTTTGGCCATTATTTGGTTTTTTCAAGCTTGAGCCATGGGGGTCAACCCCCTCTCCCTCCCCCTTTGCTATGCACCTGCATGCAAGAGTGATTCCTTGTAGAAAGCATAAATACTTCCACCCCACATTGTATAACACTCAACATGTTGAGAAAAAGGAGCAACTTTTCATACATTGCTTTTACGTTATATATTTGACGGACAACAATTATGCCTTACAGCTACTCTGTGCAGGTATATCTATAAACATCACCAGAGGTTTGATGGATTAAAGGAGGGTCTTTCTCATGAAAAACAGTAGCAACATTAAAATGTTTTTGAAGAAGTATTTAACAAAAGGAAAAAGGATAATGATATAGGGAGGAAAGATAAAACATATGACCATACAGTGACATGTCCTCATGTGCCAATAGTATGGACAATGAAACAGTCATCATGCAACTAACAGCATGCATCTCTTTGATATACCGTGCACTCATAAATTCAGGGGTGGCACCAGGTGGGAAAATGGACTATGCCCCCCTCTACAGGGAGATGTTCCAATTATGGGGGAAGCATTAAAGGGTACGTATGAGAAAGTATGTGATCCCTGAGGATACTCCCCAACAAATTTCTTGATATTGCTCTTTCGGAGGGCAGACTCTTTGAACAGTAAAAACCCAAATTTTTCCAATTTTCTTCACTATAAAGTCCCAAATTTTTCCAATTTTCTTCAACAGGAACCCTTAAATTTTTGCATTTGCCATTTTTTCAGCAACACCTCATCTTTGCTAGGGCTTGGGGCTACTAACCCCCTCCCTACCCCCTTCCCTCAGGGTGCTTGACTCCTGTCAGGCACATAAAATGTGCATGACACACAAGCAATCAGTACAAAACCATAGACCAACAATTCATGCACGCAGTATATGTTCGAACCATTGACATCCACATATCAACCTACAAAAAGTTATCTATAGTGTCTATGGAAATGTGAACAACACAAAATGTAACTGCTTTTGAATGCTACTACATCTGAGGCATCGTTACTGTACTTATGCAAAGTATCAAAACAGTCAAACTTTCCAACAGGTGGCAGCTCCATATTGGCTATAAAATCAATCTAATTCAGACAACATGCCACAAAGAGAAGAAAATTGTAAGAGAACTGATTTATGAGGATCGAATTCTATATATTAGAACTTGTTGACAAGGCCCACAAGTACCATGCCTTTGTCCCCATGGGCCAATAAGACCACACCATACCATAGTAGCAACTGTACCCATCTCTTGCCAGCTGCCATCCATAGTTGCATCCACATCTATAGGAGCCTACTGTATTGATGCATTTGTGCCTACAGACAAACTGACCATAGAGGGAGCACTCATCCACTGAAAGGAAAAACACGCTGAATATCTATCAAAATGATATTGCAACAACTTTCTTCAGCATAAAATTTTCATATGCTTCCGTAAGTTATTAACTTGTAATGTTGATACATGTACAACTCACATGACCTTGATTCACTGTGGTCAATTTATATAAACAAGTGCCATGAAGTATATAACAAAATAGATAACTTAGTAATTAACCAATCAGCTAACACACAACTTAATAATTTCTTTAAACTCTCACTACTGCAAATTCTTACATTATCTCTTATCAATTTAGTGTTTATGGTATCAAAAGACAGCAAGCTCTCTGTACAATTATATAGCCACCATAGAGATTATGTCCTTCTTTCTTCGACTACTATTAACAGGCGCAAATAACACCTGTGCGCCCACTTATTTTGAAGCCTAACTAAGACCCCACCAACTGCAAAACTAAGACCTCAACAACTGCATAACTAAGACCCCATCAACAGCAAATCTAACACCCCAACAACTACAAAACTAAGACCCCACCAACTGCATAACTATAGAAAGGTTTTTCACCTTGATAGAAATAAAAGTTACCTCAATTGCAAAAGCTGCTTTGGCTCACTTCATACATGAAAACTCCCTTTATGAAACAACTTTGATGACTGAGTCCCAATTTGCCCCAAACCCCACCCCTTAAAGGGACAATCTTGTTTACCTGTCCCAAATTTGAGATTCATGCATATTTTGATCCTGGGTTGATTGCCATGTCCAAACAGTGCATGTGTGCAATCCCTTTTAGTAAATAAGTTTATAAATATACATATTCTGTCATGTCATTGGCTAGCTTACATACACTACAGTCAGTGACAACTAAGTTTTTTATACAGCTATTTCAGGTTTTTTTTTTCTCTTTTTTTCTGGAGGTTACATCTAAAGAGTATTTGTGACACAAAACCAATGTTTCATCAGCTCAGGCTATCACAAAATATCTTAGCAGGTGTCTCCTTGAGTTGAAACTTGAAACTACGGTCTAAGCCACACAAGCGAGGGCAGTACACAGGCTATTAGGTCAGGACCTTCGGGAGCTGGTAAAGGTTTGCCTAATTATGCAAAGCCAATTTAATGAGCCTTTGGAGAATATGCAATCTAAAAAATACTACTCCAAACTTTTCCAGAGACTCAAAAGGTAAGACAGATAGCTGTCACTGATTGTAAATGGACCTGGGGACCCATTTTTGAGAATTTATCATCATATTGGGTTCCATGGCAACTTTTCATATTAGGTGGGTGGATGAACTTTGAGAATAATGGTGACAAATTTATGATTTATGATTTGGAATGATATTAACCTTTGAGAGACATTTTAACAGTTACTCGGAACAAGAGGAGGTTATAGCTTAACTTCAAGAAACATTTCATGTGAATTAAACAAACCCCTGTTTTTTCTGTAATATTTTCATCTTTGACCTCTGTCAACATATTTGACCTTCTCTCTATACAGCAGGGTTCCCTTGCATATATGGCATTGAACTCACATCATCAAGCAAACCAAAACCATTCTGAACCAAAACTACCATGGGTTGTTTGCACTTGCTGTTGAAGAACTACATTCACATGCATACACCTTCATGACTGCCTGAATACCTTTACATCAGTGGTCTTACAAACCAAAACATTTATGTAAACCCAAATACACAGCTGAAATTCTTCAACGAACTGACTTGAAATCCCAGCACTATCCAAACAAGCTGGTGACATATTCCCCTACCAAAGCCACTCTGGTAGCTGGAAAATCTTAGGAATCTTTTCATAACAGACCCTCACCATTAAAAATAGGGAACTACCTATTTCTGTCACCCACCCAGCAGACTGCCACCCAGGTACGACCCTACAGCAATCTGAAATGCTCCAATGATGTTCATACCACCCCTAGAGTGTGCCTGCAGCCATAATGTGAGTCATTTAGCAAACTGAACACAAATACTTCCCAAGTATATCCTTAAACCCAAGTAGTCATGTCCCCATTCCAGGCATCTTTCACCTACTTCTATACATTTAAGTTGGCAAGCTATTTTTAGTCATTACCAGAAGCCCCCCATCACCAAAAATAATTTTAATTCTAGGCTAAAAAATCCACTTCACTCTGTCAATTTGTTCTTTTCAAAAGAAGTGACATTTCAAATGAAATGCCCTTCCTTGATTTTAATAGAAGCTCATTACACTTTCATTATTTCACCCATGGAAGTAGTACCTCAGAGCCAAGCACTAGCTGTACTAAAATCCCTCAAATTTTGCGCTATTTCCTGGCCTCTGTCCAGGACAAAATATTTCAAGCACAACTTTTGGGAGGTCAACAACTAGTATTGGGGCATCAAAGATGCAAGGACTGGTGGCAGTGGAGTAGCCAGGATGGGGAGGGGCTTGACGGCCACCCAAGTCTCACGTCACCCTACCTCCCACCCCCAACAGCACCCCCACTGAAAGGTCCAAGACTAAAATTATGTACATAAGTATATGCAGATTCCACATGAAATGATGGAATGATGGAGCCTCCAACCAGCACCACCACACAATATTTTCTGACTATTCTACTGACTAGCAGGCCTACAAACAGGGGTCTATTAATACAGTCTCAGCTGTTTTAGTCAAACTGATTGAAAAGCAAGGGCAATAATATTACTATGGAACATTTTACCTAGGACCAAGTTTTTTGCTTTGTAAATTTGTAAAAAATTTTTTCTGCTTTACAACTGACAAAATCGGTTCTCTTTACAGTATAACCTCCAGGGTTGGTTTGTTGGTTAATAGAGTCAAATTAGCCCCTCAGTTTGGCCAGTGTCTTTCCTGATAACTTAGTCGGGTTCATTATAAGGTAACATACCTTGCCATTTACCGATGCTGGAGGAAATCATTAAAGGAGGTTTTTACATAATTTCCTCCAGCGTCGATAAACTGCACGGATTACTACCTTATAACTGACCCTACTAAATTATCAGTTTTCTTTAGCTTTCCAGTTAATTTAGGCATCTTAGAAAGTCCATATTGTTCCTCAAAGCTATGGAAAAACTCAAACTTCCATTTTTTAAAAGATATTCAGGAATGCAATGCTGTATTGCACAATACTTATGGTAGTAGTACAAAAAAATACTGGCTCAATCAGGGAGTCTCTTACAGTTCCCTGGCTCAATTAACCATGATTATATAGGATTTTGTGGAGGAACTGCTGCGTCATGATTATATTATGCAATTCCGAAATTTAATTAATTTACATACTAGAGAGGGTAATTACCCTTTTTTACACTGTTTTTCCAAGATTTGATTCTTGTATTTATTAAAATTACTCAGATAACTTATAACAATTATTTTGAAAGTAATTTCCTAATTATTTTTGCAACTTTTTTCAAAACTTTGTGTTCTGCTTTCTTATGCCAATTTCGTGCGCGGAAATTCAGCTTCACAGAAACTTTTGGCCCTAATTTTACCTTAGCTCCCCATGGACCGCATTAGCTATGGGCCAGAATTACTGCAATCATATATAAATGAACTTCAAAGTTGAACTCTGGTGACCTCAAGTGACCTTTGCCCTAACCAAAAAGACAGGCTGATTTGGCTCAGTGTGGGGCAACTATATGCTGACTATGAGATCCATCTACACTAAGAGAAAATGTATTTATGAAATTTCATCCTTTGACCTCCGGTGCCCCCAAATGAATTTGATCTTCAACAAAAATAATGGGGTTCTTTTACTCAATATGGGGCATACAAATAAATGCTAGTTTGAAATCTCTCACTTTTCTCTTTTTGAAATGGCATGATTACATGTAGTTAACAAGGTTTTCACTACTCGACTTCTGATGACCTCACATGACCTTTGACCACAACAAAAAAGTATGAGCAATATTGAAGGACCATAGTTCATCCATAAGCCAAATATGAAAAGTATCCAAGGTTCTTATTAACATGAGATTCACACCAAGTATGAATAGTATTTGTTATTCCAATTTTTAGATATCATGTTTGCAAGCAAGTTCCAAGGTTTTTGCAGTTTTACCTTCAGTATGACCTCAGACATCTTTTGACATCTACCAAGCGTGATCACAAGGTTTACAGGTTTTACCTCTGGTGACCTAAAACGACCTCTGACCTCCACAACAAATTTAAGGGGTTTGTTCTAGCAATATGATAATAAGTAACCACCATTCCAATTCACCACTTCACAATTTTTTCTTACAATATTTTCAGGTTTTTACCTCTGATGACCTCAAATGACCTTTGATCTCCATCAAAAACTACAGAGACCTTCCTCTCAATATGATAAATCTATACACCATGTACTGTATAAAGAGTACCCCTCCTTGCTATGATCTTCAGATAACCTATTTACAAGCTAAGCATCTTAAACGTACACATCATACACCCACCAGCATGACTACATATAGATTCCTTGGCTTTTGAGAAGGAAGCCAATAACAAGTCCCACTGACTGACCAGCAAACTTTGATCAGTTAAGTGTGCAATCACAGATTTTGTAATAGTTTTCTTATAGATCTCCCCGCTGTAGAAATCTCCAAGTAAACAAAATTCCCAGAGCAACATTTCCAATGGGGCTTGTGTGATGGAGAGAGCTGCATAGTTATGCCAAGTAAGAGAAATTTTCTATTACAAGCTGTACAGGAGGGTGACCTGGCAAAACTATCAAAGATTTACATCCAAGCTGATTGCAAAGCTCCCCATCTATCCAAAAAACTTTGCCGAGCTGCTATTTAAATAAGCCTGTGTTATACATCTATAAACAGTTACAATAAACATTTGTACATCAATAATATGTTACAATAGTGCTTTTTGGGGCTGCTATGGCAACAAGACTAAATTTATGTTAGCAAGACCCAAAGTATTATTTTGTTTTATGGGACCTTTAAAATAACCTTCTAATACTCCATACCCCTTGAGATCAAAGGAAGCACTGAACAAATAGTTCATCTCTTACCTTTACTACAACTTCACCAGTAAATAGCTTGTTTGTTTAACCCACTGCTTTCTCTGTCTTCCACTTTGGGTATTTCCATGGCAATGTCTACTGTACATGATCTTTTGCACTAGCAGCCATGGCTCCATATTCACATGTGTATTAGATATTTTGCAACAATTTTCATTCAAAACTATAGCGCTATGGCAGTCAAGAAAAAGCAGCTAAGCTTTCCATTTCTTGAAAACCAGTAAAGATGTAAGGTAGGTAGGGATGCCCTGGGAATTGAAGTGGCAGCTGCAAGAGTAAGGGGACCAGCCCTGGTGAGAGGAATCAGATCCATGACAACTTAACTAGTCTAGAGTGAATCTTGAGTAAGCACCACCAGTGACAACCACCACATTGTCACAACCATCAGTCTGCCTAACTTTGCAGGAGCTATCAATGCTCAGACAAACAAGTCTGCACCCCTACCAGCTCCCATCTTAGCAGGTATCTTTACTTTTGAATACATGGCTACAACTGTCACGCTCCCACTCTAAATATGGGCCATATTCCAGTTCTAAAGGCCACTGCATAGTTCAACATTTACAATTATTATAATGCTCCTTTCTACTGTTTTTGGAGGGATGGGAAGGACGTATATGTTACCATCATTTCCTCAACCCAACATATTTCAATTTGAAAGATTTTAGTGTAAACAACATCCATAAACTGACATCTTTCACTGCGTACCATCAGTTGGTATACATTCATCACTTTGCAAAATGTAAGTTGTCCAAAATAAGAAACCACATCAAACTGAAATTAAGAGAGACAATTGATTAGAAGACATTACTGCAAGAATCAAGCTGAACTCCAACACCTAGTGGTACCATGGAAGTAGTACTTCAATGGTGGTACATGTAAAATGGTATGTAGCAGTCATGTAGTCACACAGATCCATCTTAAAGGGAAATATTGCGTTTGAAAAAATATAATAAAGTGACACCAATGTAAAATGTGGTCTCTTCCCTTTCCCATACATGAATCACAAGTAACTTGCAGCAGATCAACACAAATTTCACGAAATATGGACAAAAAGAAGCAACAATTTCCTCATTGAACTGGCTCATTATCCAACAATAAGTCTCGCCCACATACATCATTCGTACCACTGCATATTCATTTAGGAAGAGAGTTACGCCGGGTCATATTTACACTCCATCATTATGCAATGCGTACTGACCTCGCTTACACAAAGCAATTCCCACAACCCTGTCCTTCATGCTCACAACAAGCTACA
>WURT03533656.1:0-21304 GCA_009936505.3 Holothuria glaberrima | reverse complement strand
GAGGGGAAAAATCATTTTAGGTCACCAGGTTTCATAAGGTTTCGAATTATTAACATGGTATCTCGAGTAGGATAACTGTGTGGGATCGCATGCTTGTGATGTGGGTGACTCAATCTTGTTACAATATATCATATGGCAAGGAATCACTAAGCCTTTTGGCTTTCTAGTTTCATATCTTGTGTAGTGTATATTCTTTTGTCTTAAGGAATTACATGCTTGATACGTGCATGGGAGTGCAATTGCTTTGTATTAAGAAAAAGTGCACATGGGTACCTTTTTAATATCCATTTTTTTTCAATGTGGGAGTAGTGAGAGCAGGCAGGAGTGAAATTTCCATAAAAATTTGAATTCATTGCGTAGTGAGTGATGGTAGAAATTATGGAGTGAAGTTGTGAGAAGTGAGTGTGGAATAATGCATTTAAAATTGAAGTATGAAACGATTGGGAAAGCGGCTCTCAGATGGATGAAGAAAAGACCTCTTTAGGGGTGCTTGATTAGTTAGTGGCTGTGAATAGAAAAGCTAACAGGATATCTTGGTATGGACTCTTGAAGTGAAAAACAGGGCACTGTCAAAGTGCAAATAATATATCCCAATATTTTTCTCTTCACAGCAACCACTTTCAGCCTTGGCATGGGGCCACAATGATCTCCGTCTATTTGTGGCCTGTGGGTCCATACTTCATAGTGCTTGGATATTCAAAGGAGTTGCCTCCCTCCAGGTTCTCTGCCGTGAGACCATACTTAACCAGGTCTCTGAGGAACCCCTCATTACCAAACTGCCTCTCCCGACCAGACTGAGGAGCTTTGTTCTCGATAGATTGTCCCCTTCTATAAAAGGCTACATCCCTGATCCTTTCAAATTACGTGAATTTGTATGTTTACCCCCTCCAGGTGAGTACAACTTTTAGAAGAATAGTGCTTTTTAATCATGTCTATTTTGCTCCTCATTACATCCTATTTGCATATATATAGCAATTGCCTGCAATAATGGTCTGTAAAAAACCAATAACACTGTGGGATTCCCTATGACCTGTGACCTAAGACCTAACTCTTCCTTCTCCATTTTGCCTTCTTAGTGTTAACATGTCTTGTCATTTATGTCTGGTAAAACCATCATGAAATTCACCTCACCATTCATAATTATCAAGAGTCATCATAAAGTTGTGAAATTCATGAAAATTTGTGCGGCAATAAAATGCCTACTCATGTCAAATCTCTTTTCTCTGCAGGAAATGACCGCTTGTACTGCACTATGGTAAGATCTGGCTCAGAATCTGGTACAGGTACCCCGTGCTTTGTTCTTTTGTTGGAATTCCTCGGTGGCTTAATTCCTCTTCTGAAAGGAAGACGAGTCAGCAAATTGCGCCCAGAGTTTGTAATATACAACCCCCAGCCACCTGAAAAAGAAGGTAGGTGTTTTTAACTGAAAGTCTGTGCTTGTCCACAGTTATTGATTGAGTGGGAAGCTGGTTTTGTGCATACTGAATTTGGAGTTGTGAGATTAAGATGCGTGTTCGTCAGCTATGAAGAGTTGGAGTCATCTATGGTGTGCAGGGCCCTGGTGCGGTGGGAATGCTGGGCCCTAAATAAGACACATTTTGTAGTCACATTGCATTGTTGTTACTAGTTCACAGAATATATGACATATATGGAACAGTGCTTGAACATAAAATATAAAGCCCTGCCTTCAGATTACACATATATTTGAAAACATGATGTCTCAGTCAAGTAGTGTATTGATTGTTGTAAATAATGTGCTAAGATTGTACCTTTTAGGGCACAAGGCCCCTGTGAGCCCAAGGTCATGGCCTAGTCAGCCTCCTCAACGTAGGCCATTGAGTGCATTCGTCATTGCATTTAAACTTTATCTTACAGTAAATGAACCCAGTAAAGCTTCACTTGCAGTGTGACTCTCAAGTATTAAGTTTGGCTGTTTTGCAGAGATGTAGTCAAGTTGCACTTTTATCGGCAAGTCAACTGCTGCTATTTTAGTGACTCTGTGTTATTTCAATAGGGGGAAAATTCCACAGAAATTCTCAAGTCACCTAGAGTCAGAGGGTTGTGACTCGAGTCACGACTTGATTACATGTCTGCTGGTTTGGTCCTAAAATGTTTTGTGAGAATTCAGCAAGCCCTTATTCATGCAATGTGCACTGTAGATACCATTAAGTATTAGTAGAGGAGTAGTAATGCTTTTGTTGTTTGTCTTGCAGGAAACCTTTAATGTAGTGTTTTAGATCAACAGCATGAATTTTCTTCACCAATAACTATATTTTGGATCATGCTTCCTCCCTTCAACCATTCATAGCAGGGAAAACTGTCTCTTACATTCCTGTGGCCTCATTGCACTGATGCCGTATATGCTGCCTCATTAGATCTGATAGATAGTCATGGCAACATTTTATAACCAAAAGTATCAGTTGTATGACTTGACATGTTCTCCCACACTGCTCTCTTGTAGAGTTTATGAATTCTGATGACTTTTTATATAATAGACCACCTCGGAAGTGTGGATGCAAAGATTTAGCTGTTATAACACAAGGAAATCCAGAAAGACGTGACTGCATAATTAGGATTGTGGAGTTTGTGTGGCACAGTTGGGAAGGGGCCACAGAAGAGAGGGATGTGATAATTATGAGGGGCCTGTTTGTGCTTCAAATTATGGCAAAGTGCCATCCATGGCATTCTCTTTTGTGTGTGTGTGTTTAAGTAGTAAGAAGCACAGAAAACAAGTGTATCAGACTTATCAGGGAAGGGGGGAGGGGAGAGGGTGGAGGGTGGGGGGACTGAGGAGAGGGGTAATTGTATTTTGATGCTGAAAGTTTGTTACAAATGAGCTGACAAGTGTCCCTGTATTGCGATCATTCGCTGTGTACTGTACGCCCGAGTTTTCTTTATGTAATACTTAATATTTGGCACTAGGGATAATTCAAAATGTCTTGAGAGTTGGATTTATAATAGATGGTGCCTTAGTAGCAGAAAGGAATCCTCTGTAGTCCATTCCTAGAGGTCCTTGTTGCTCTCATTTGTTTATCACAAAACAAAAGTCAGATCCTGTTCAAGATTTGGCAATGGGATGTCTTTACTAAGTGCTGTATTTCAACTTTTCATCCCTTATTTATGACATCATGTCTCTCTTCCAGGAAACTTTGAAGAGAATAATGCCTTTTCAGATTCAGAGGAGTCCTTGTTCAGCTCAGATGAAGTAGATTCAGTCCAACCACCTCCTCGGCAGGACAACAACTGGGGTCAGAGTCCTAAAGTAGAAGGTGCTGGTGATGTCCCTGCAACCAGCAGAGCTAAAATGTATAAAAACTTGTATAAAGAAACCCTCCCAGAGGTAAGAGTTTACAAAGGAGATCATTAGTTGGCACTATGTTGCCACTTGGAGGAAGACAATCCTTAGTAAATGTAGGTTAGTCTTTTCACGTAGTGGGGAGACATTTTGCAGGGGCAGCATTTTGAGGCTTTTGCAAAATAGTTGTAAATTGAAAGTTCGTAGGGGTTCCAGAATTCTTCTTGCAGTCCTGGGGGTCATTAGAATCAAATTTGTGTGTGGCAATGCCATGCCATGAAAAGTATCCTGACTATTATTAAATTTAGCTGCAAATGAGTGAGAAATTGGTCTTAATCTTGTTTAAGTAGCAGGGATATAATACCTGCACCATTAAGGAAGACCTCAGGGCTGGTAATAAGATGTTGTGAGGGCCAGGCCATTTTCATACTAGCTTTTGAGGCGCATTTATGCATCTGAAACAGCACCAAGGCAAAATTGAAGATTTTGTGTTATCTGGTCTATGTTTGGTTGTATTTTTATGGGAAGTGCAGAAAGGCCAAGGGTGGCCTTAAAAGGTATGCTATTTTGCAGGGCATTGAGGCCATTGCCCAAAAATGGCCTTAATTCCAGCACCTGAGACCTCTGTTTGTCATCTTGTAGATAAACTAAAAGACATGTTTTGAAAGTTCACTATTGTGCTTTTTATGTAGAAGGTAAATCAAACGTGAAAGTTTCATTAAAGGGAATATGCAGTCACCCTTGTCTGAATATGTATACCCAGGCATCCCTGTTAATGTACAGGTCTTGTTACTTTTGTGACAATATTTTTTATACAGATTTGCCATATTTATGCAGAATAACTCTTTAGTTTGGCTTTCACATGGATTATGTACATATTGAAAAATCATGGTAGGAAGATGTGTTGAGAGATAATGCACTATTCTGTCAATTTGGCCGATGCTTGTTAAAAAAGCAGGTGCGACTGCATATTCCCTTAAACACTTTAACTTACTATATTTGCAAGAAATATTTAGTCATAGCTTACATCTTCTCTTTCCATATTATATATCAAGAGGTCTTCATCTTTTACAGATGACAAATCTTGTGGAAGTTACTTCAAACATTTGGGGTACAAAGTTCAAAATTTATAGCTCAGACAAGTCACTGCCTCCAAATCTGGGTCAGGTCAACTACAGAACCAGCTTGCTACATCTACAGCCCAGACAGATGACCATAGCCCTAGTAGAGCTACACTCTGATTTCAGGCGGACACTTTCTCAGGGGGATACAGAGTTTGATCCGCATCTTTTTAGTGAGGATGAGGATGATGAGGAACCAAGAGGCTCAGGTAAAATTTTCACACATGACCAAGGGACAGAGTAGAATTTCAAGTGACCAAGGGACGGTGTAGAATTTCAAGTGACCAAGGGATAGTAGAATTTCCAGTGATTAGTGACACTGCCCAGCTGTATTGCCTAGGGATATATATATATATATATATATGGCATATGTTCCATAGATTTGTGTTGCACTGGTGTTATAAAAATGTTATTTTTGTTTGTTTTTATTATTTTTTTTCTAACCCTATGATTGGTTTTGTTAACATATTTCCTGTAGACTGAGAATAAGGGAAAACTTTTTATTTACAGAAAAAATAACTTTTTTAGACTATTTCTCACAGTATATTGGTATGGCCAAACTGTCTACCCATGTCTTAAGTACAGTTTCCACAGTGTGAGACACATGCAGTGAGCTCATTCTAGGCCTGACACTATTTCAGAGTCACAATTGTAGTGTCATAACTCTGGCCAGGAGCAGAGTAGCAACTCTACTTTGTCTGGAGTCCATATTTTTGGGAATTTTCACAGTGTCAGAAAGGAGCACAAATATGATAGTTTTTGTTCGGAAAAAAATGCATAATTTGTCTTCTGCAAGTAGTAATCATTTTAACAAAATTAGCTCTTGTAATCTTGATTTTTATTGTATCACGAGTTTCCTCTTCATTTGACTGTAATGATACTCGGGCATCTGCAATTCAGAACATAAGCCGTTTTAATAGTGTTGGTCTACAGCACTAGTGTACAGATAGGCTAGTATCTGACACTTTAAAAGTGCTGTTGTATGTTGTTCTGTAGTTATTATGATGTCATTGTAGGAGTTATCTCTTTGTCATGACTGTCAAACTGCAGGTACCTGACTCCAGAAATATTGGAGTCACTCAAGCTTAGCGCATATACTCCAACTCTTGCCTTCACATACTGCCTATACTCATACATGTGAAACTTGATTTGTACTGGAACTAGTACTCACAGATTTTCTAGGAGTTGTCTCAGTCATGACTGCCAAACTGCAGGTACCTGATGCCAGAAATATTGGAGTCACCCAAGCCAAGCTCATGTACTCTAACTCATGCCTTCACACACTGTCTATACTCAAACATGTGAACTCAGTTTGTACTGGAACTAATACTCACAGATTTTGAAAGTTAAGCATTCCTGCTAAGGCAAATTTTGACCTGGTACTCATACATAAATGTGTTTACGTGTTACTCTTAAACATGAACACAGATCTGATAAGCTCTTCAGTAGGCCCTTGAGGATGCGATGTTCAATTGATGTGTAATAGGTTTGTTGTGGAGAAACAATATTACTGCAATCTTGATAGCCTAAAGCTAGGATGTCTATAGGGAAAACTTTATTTTGCAGTTTTGATTAAATTTCTCAAGTTTGATGAGAAAGCTCCCTCAGGCTCTGATAATTCCACTTCATGAAAGAGGACAGCTCTATGTACCTGGAGTAGGAAAATTTTGTATCTTTGTCATGTTTTGTCACTTCAAATTGGATATGCTGTCTTACCGCTTCATTGGCCTGTCATTGCAATCATCTACCTCAAATTAGTCCTATCTCAGCTTGAAGATCAGTCTTCACGTACCTCACGTAGCTGAAAACATATCACATTATAGCTGCCACCTACTCATTTTATCATACCATGGATGCTATGTGAGAGCTGATAATGAAATATCATCTTCCCATCCCATGACATCCCTTTGGGGCACATTACTGAAGCAACTTTAACGCTTCAGTTTATGCTTCAGTCACTTTTCCTTTAGATTGAGTAAATGGTTAATTAATGTGCATACTGTCACAATTTTATCCATTCTGATCAAAGTTCAAAAGAGTCAACTTTCAGATTTTTATAGCTTCTCAGCCATTACACCATTACAATAACGAAAGGTTTTCTTGACCAGGGACATTGTAAATGCCAACCTAAGAGGAATGTGGACTGCCCTGCCAAGTTCAGCTTCGTGATACATTTTATTCATCCATGACACATGTTCATTTAACCTTAAAATTGCCTGGAGGCTTGTTTTTTTTTTTTTTTAAAGGTATTTTCTTAACATCAAAATGTTAGATCTTTTAAGCAGGAGCAGTTAAAAGCAGGTAACAAGCATGTTTTTCCAACAGCCATGGGAGAATTGTAAGGTGCTTTGAATGTAATTAAATTTTCTGGGGATGTCTCTTCAACCTTGAGAAGTATTTCTTGTTTCTGAGGATTGGGGCTGATGTTAGGCATGTTACAGTCATTCTGCTACCTTCTGATAATTTTTTGGCATCAGGCACTCGAGAAAACCCTTTCCATGGTGGGAGGTGTTCATTCTGCAGATTATGTCATAGTATGAAGTGCTTGTGTTAAGAAGTTAGTTTTTCTGTATACATAAAAGTTGTCCGATAAAAGGCTGAACATATAGATTAAAAACAAACAGGAGCTCATCTATAAAATCTGGTTAAAAAAAATCTGGCAAAACTGCCTTTACCATGCCCCCTATCCATAGGCTACTCCCAGCACAAGCACGCTTAATTCCCCTTGTTAGCTTTCTGACATTCATTCATATAATAGCTCTTACATAACAGATAAGCAGTGCCACAGACAGCTGCTAAAGTAAGAGCAAATATGGTGAAATTCCAACATGACAGCTTGACTTGATGATAGCATTAGATGGATCTGTGATATTCTTTCTTCTGCAAAATTTGTGAGAGATTATTTCCCCAGCATTACTTGTGCATAGTCTGTTCTGTGTGCTGTCATTGCTTATCTATTTATGTGATGTCAAGAAGTTAAATAATTAATGCCAGGGATTACAATTGATGGAAAATTAAAGTTTTACTAAAATGAAGTTCCAATAGTTCTATTTGAGGCATAGATCAGGACTTTCGTCTTACGAGGTCTCTTTTGGGGCTAGTTGGCTAAAATGTGCTGTTAAAACAATCTTCCATACACAAACTATATGGCCAAAATCGCCCTAGTGACCCCACTTTTGGGGGCTATTTTGCAAGTTGTAGAAGCTAAAATCGCCCGGAGCCCTCACCTAATTCTTGCCAAGGAATAGATAGCGTTTACGTGTAGAGGGCAAGTATTATGAATGGTGGCAGTTACATTTGTTCAGGAAATATAGAAGGATAAAGATGCAAGGACATCATAGCTTCCACAAGACATCTTTGATCTGTCATGTCAATCAGTTGACTTTTGACCTCCCTCTAATCTCTCTGCAGAATCCAAAGTCAGTACTCTACGTCATGGTGCTGCTGCTCCAGTGGCACCTATTGCCATCGCTAATCGCAAATTTTCGAGTGAGCTGGACTCGTCTGAGTTTGAACTTACTCCTAATGTGAATGAAGATGATGGGGTGGAAGAAGTGGCCGTGGAAATAAAAGACGAGGTATGCACTACTTCGTTTGAGGAGACACCTACCACAACTCCTGTCGTAACAAAAGAGGACTACATCCTTCAGGGTGCGATCCCTAAACAGAAACTCAGGAGATCAATCTCTGCCGATAGACCCGTCAAAAAGGGGGTCAGGACTACAGTAGGGGTCCAGCAGATGATACCATTAGTGAATGGGGAGGATATATGTGAAGGCTGTCTAGATTTAGGTATGAACGACACAGAGGATGATGAACTTCGCACAGATCTGCCTCAGTGGGCCAACACTGCCAGTTATGACTATGGTGCTTCGTCCAGTGCCCGCCAGGCTGCTTTCGTAGGAAACGGAAATGGGTGCAATCCTTCGGTGGCTAATTCACAGCCCCAAGGTGCAGGCGGAGATTGCAGGAATCATGGAAAGAGTCAGCGGGAACACTCACCCAAAGTTGGTAGTGCTAATAGTGAACACAGATTAGATTCAAAGGGAAATGAAACAAGTTATCATGAAGCAACTCATAAGAATGGTCTTGGAAGTGAGAAACAGATAGCTGCTGCCAACAGAGAGAGAAGCTTGTCTTCTAGTTGTGTGACAGACCTCAGTGAGGTTAAGTTGAAGTCTAAAGCTCCTGAGAGAGCAAGTGTACATGAAATCTCAGAAAAGACTGAATCAAAGGACAGCAACCGTTTGCCAAAGAGTGCAACAACTGACAGTGCCAAGAGGAAAAATTTCAGAAGGAGTAAATCTGCAAGCTACGCAGACAACACATCAAGTAGCCAATCGAAAATTGTTACAGACAGTACTGAGAGTGAAGACGAAGAAGGGGATAGCTTTGAGGACGATACATGGGGTAGTAGTAGTGCTAGAACGAGAAAAGCTAAGCTTGTGAAGCAGTATGCAAGGTGTCAATCTAGGGTCTTTGTCATGCACAACAAGGCCCCATTATGGAATGAGAACACACAGGTTTACCAACTGGACTTTGGTGGAAGAGTGACTCAAGAATCTGCTAAAAATTTTCAGGTGGAACTTCAAGGCAAACAGGTGAGTTGAGTATCTTATATTGATCCTGTTACCTTTCCTCTACAGCTGTTTGGTACACCACTCCTGATAATCGGAGCCTGCCCACTGACAAGAGATAGCAAACTTTTATGACAGGAAGATGAAGGCACTTACAAAGGATAAGAGCCCTTGAAAGTGCCCCATGTGATGCAAAACTGCTGTCTTAGTCTTGTGACCAGGTGGGCTCATGGTAGTTGTTGTGGTGGAGGAGACGGATCTATTGAATACTCTTACCAGATAAGCGTTGGAGTACTTGTGTATTTGTCAGTAGATAGGGAAGGGGGAAGTGGCGTTGAGGTCAGGTAGGTGATGGAGAGTTGCATAGTGGAAGAGGGGGAGACTTAAGGAGAAGAGGCATGCTGGACAGTAAATTAGGTTGAGTTATACCCTGTATAGGACATGGTAGTTGATGAAAAAGTGGTCTTCATTTAGAAAAAAAAGGTGTCTTTGAAGTAAAAAGGATGAAAAAATTTTTTGTGACAGAATAAAAGGAAGAGTGGCATTGTAGAAATGTATAATAATTGTTTTTGTTCACCTTTCTCTGTAGGTAATGCAGTTTGGTCGCATCGATGGCCAGGCATACACCCTGGATTTCCAGTACCCATTCTCGGCAGTGCAGGCCTTTGCAGTGGCTCTGGCTAATGTTACTCAGAGATTGAAATGATGGACTGGCGCCATCAAAGATAACTTTTCAAGGTGCCTACTGGGAGGGATTTCAATGGAAGCAGCATTTCCGTTCCGTCAGTGTATCATGTCATTCAGTGTGTGTCAATGTCATTGTGTACAAGAGCCTCTTTTGATTTCATTCAAACAAAGGGCATGGGTTTATTTTTCTTCAGCATTCCAAACTTTGTTCGAAAAAAGGTGTTCTCAGTTCTTTAAAGGGTTGATATTTTTCTTTTTTGAATAAAAATAAGGTAGATTTGTTCTGTTTTTGGCGCCACACCAATCTTTGCAGAGAGCTAGTCTGCCTTAGTACCTTTCAATTCAAAAGATGACTCACAGGTGAAGTTAATCAGAATGGTTGCAGCGAGGTCTGGTTAGCTGATGCTTATGTCTCCTTGGAGATATACTGCTTCTTTGAAGTTTTGGCCTTGAATTTAGGCCTTGAAGGGTAGTTGTTTTACAAAGACCACAGATGTGGGAGAAGCATGTGGCTTTTGAATTACAGATTCATGTCGGATTGCTAACCAACTCGAAAATTTAAATCAAATTTGGCCTCTTCTGAAAGGCCAGTTCAGGTGGGAAAATGGTAGATTGCTCTTGGATGAAAATCCACCTTACTTTGACCCGGCTGAGGATCAAACCCCAAACCTCCCAGTTATTAAGCTTCATCGCTTCAAATGTCACTGCCTTTATTCACTCAGCCACAGCACCCATTTACAAATTTCATAAAGAGGTTTCATGTGGTCCACACTCTCCCTTAATGATGATTTCAGACACTGAACAGGAGTATATTGTTGACCAAGGCAAGTTATAACGAGAAAGAAGTCAAGGTTTTCAAATAAGGTATCACTTTACACAAAACTCCACTGTGCTCACACAGACTGTCCAGAAACCAGGAGCTATGGCCCCTTTTTTGGGCCACTAGTAATTTTTTGTCAAGCTGTGAGAGGAAACTGCAAGGGTAGAAAATACAGGCTGTATTTCTCTCAGAATCATCAGTTCATATGTCATATTCTATATAGGAATGAGATAACCTTTGCTACCTGAGGGGAACTTGGAAGTCTTAAATGTTAAAATATGTGCAAAAAAAGTTTGAACACTCAGACTTATTAGTTCACCTCCAATATTCACTGCACATCACTGTGCTGGGATATGAAATGATCAGAAGTTTTATTTTGTGTTAATAATGGTATGGTGGATTGTGTTATACTGTAATTTATGATGTCACTCTCACTCTTATGTCATTCAAAATACCTTTGCTTTTTCTCTGTTTTTACCTAAACCACCTCATCTTGTTCCAAAATCTAACCATTGTAAGATTTTATAAAGTGATGTGACTATATATGTCCTCTTCTGACAAATACTATGTATGAAATGGGTCATCTTCTATTGTAATGGAAACATTTTTATTTGTTCAGAAGACCAAAGAATGTAATGTGAGTAGTATAAGCATGACATCACAGATTATCGTGCAATCAGCTGGCTTTTAATTATGTGACTTAATTTTCACATTTTGTACCTTACCAGCAGAATGAGGTATTGTGAGAAGATGTTAGTAAGATGGATGACAAAAACATTTGAATCACTGTATTTGTATATTTTCTCAGTTCTACAGTTAGTGTCTCTCAAATTTAAATGCCTTCTGTCTCAAATATATATTGTGAGTGGACAATATTCAGCTTGTGTAGTACTGTAGAATAGAAAGGGAGTAGGTATGAGGGTAGGGGAAGGGGGTGGGGGGGGTAATTCAGTGTCCATCAATTTGTGAAAGTCCATGAAATACACCCATTTAATTAAATTGCACATTTCTGCAAAGTAATTATCGGGGAAATGAGCTTTAAAGCAAATTTATAATTTTTCAGGATACACAGGACTTTCTTGGAATCTTCTTGCTTCTAAGTTCTTGTTTGAGTGTTTTCTAAGTCGGATGCATTTATTTATTCCATATATCTTATATATCACGTAACTACCCTCCCCAAAGAAGATAATTACATTACTCTTGTGTCACAAAAGCAAATGTCTGTAACAAACAATGACATTGAAAGGAATCCATGCAAGTATCATATGATAGTTATCCCACTTTGGCAGAATTGTGTAAGAAATCATCCATTTTCTTCATCATTTCACTAGCCTGCAGAAGATATGATGGGGGGGGGGGGGGGGGGCGGTCAAAGTACCATGTGGCACATGTATGCTTTTTCAAAGTAAAACAAGTAACAGTGGTTTGTTGCCCCAAAGTGTCATTTCCCACTTCTTTCAAACTATGCTCTGGAAAGGTTGGATGAGTCTTAAAGAGGGATTTGCATCACCCCAAGTATGACTTTTACTTGGTGGTAAGCCCCACCCATAATTGTTTTAAGCTGATACTTGTTCAGACACAAACATAGTTTATTGCTTAAGGCCATATCCTGGTGAGTATGAAAGACACAAATGTGTAATGAAAACACTCTCTGTGCATGCTGTGTAATATGAGCTGTTCTGCATCTTTTGAATTTTGTTACTTTGATGTCAATCAAAGAGTAGTCACCAACTGGGACTTTTTCTTACCCCCAAGTAAAAGTCGTACTTGGGGTGATGCAAATCTTTCTTTCAGAAGGAGTACATTCTATATGCTTGCAAAAAATGATCAAAATGGGTTACTGTTGGTGACCCCAAGTGCATTTGATACATAGTTCTAGAAATGCTGATTCCTTGTAAATTCAGCCAGCACTTCACATAAGAGGCAGGCAATTCAAAAGAACAGCATACATTTATCTTAAAAATTTTGTAACAAAATATTCAGAAGCTGTGTGGCACTACAGCAGTAGACAATTAGCCAGAATTGTTCAAAATGTTCATATCTTTACATCTCTGTCTGGCATTGTTAGCTTTACACATGTGAAAAATTAAATTTTGTATGCTTCAGAGAGGAATTCCCTGAGAATTTTGTATGACTGAATATCCAAATTCATACCCAGTGGATTTATTGCAATATTTTGGACAAAATGGAATTTTATCCGAAAAGCAAGGTAATTGTAGCAAGCAGAAAAGGCTATTTGTACTTTAAAAGGAAGATTTCCTCCCTGTATTGGATTTACTCCACATACTGCACTGCTAAACTGAATCTCACAAATTCCATGTCCACTTTTAAATAAGTACCACTTACACATGATGACAAAAAATGTAACCAGATACATAACAGATAAAATGCTCTACAACATATGAAAAGCAAAAAAATTCTAGGGGGGGGGGGGGGGGAGGCAGTACCTGAATAACCAAAACCTAACTGATATTGTGTGTGACAGATAAACTAGGAAGATACAGTACTTTTGTGTCCATGTCCAGCAAAAAAAGGGGACAGGGGGAAGGGTCATGGGACACAGAATGTTGTGAGCGTGTGCCTTCAGAATTGTTTTTTTTATTTGTTTAGAATGTATTCATTTTTGGTTAAATTTTTACTAAAAGGTAAGGAATGATTTTCTGGAAATTTCATAAGCACGAACATCTTTCTCAACAGTTTTTAGGTTCCACTCAAAATTACTGCCATGATATTTTCTTTGCTGACGGTCATATCATTTTCAGTGTTAATATAAAAAAATATAAGTTGATTTTATTTTAAATATGCGACAACTCAGACCTGCTGCAAATCGCATGCTAGTTGAAAAGAGAGTTTCAATGTTTTAGATGTGATTGAGTGATAATGCAAGGCATCCAACAAAATCAAGAGGCTATTTTTCTTTGAAAACTTTACTTTTTACATGAAACTGAAATTATCAAATTATGTCATATTATCTACACTTTTACAAAACTAACATGTTTCTGCCTTCATTGTTCTCAGTCACTATAAATCATAATGGATTTTTTTTCATTTAACATTTCACTAGGAATGGATGGTTGGGGAGAGATAAGTCATACTTGGGGTTGGTGGTCCAATCTTGGCTTTCCCCCATATGTACAGTATCAGCTCTGAAAAAGTTGACAAAAATAGTACAAAAATAAAGTTTGTTTGGTGAATCAGTATCAGTGTCAAACTTTTAATTGATACTTTTCAGCCCGTCATTGACATAGGGGGAAGGGGATGAGTGGGGCGTTGGGTGTTAGCCCATCTAGAATTAAGGGGAAAGTGATATTATCCAACACAGAGAGTTATTATTGTATACTTAAAGTACATCAAATGTGTTCACTCTTGCATTTTTCAGTATCCTCCCCCTACGGTCATCCCTATAGTCACTACCCAGCCTCAGTGTGGAGGGCTAGCTTCTGCATCTCCCCCCCCCCCCCCATCTTCCCCAATAGAACCCCATAGATATAACTTTTAGGTCTGCTTTAGTTTGTATTTTAAAAGCTGAAGTCCTTTATCCTGATGTAGGTTCTCTAAGCATCTTACGTTAAGTCCACCCTTTCAGCCATGAAAGGGATTCTAGTTTTTACATCAGAAATAGGCCTGTATAAATTACTATGCAGGACTCGCGTTAGCTGCAGAAACCTTGTGCTATAAGAGTGCTATATTCCCTTTACTTTATCATAGTTTTTCTTCTTTTTTTCTACAAAAGCCATTTCATCAAGGCTCATAATATAGACATCTCCTGCAGATATTTTTCATAGGAATATTTTAAACATGTGTATTTTATTAATGAAGGTACATATATGACTCTGATTTTGCCAGATGCTTGTTGTCAATAATGAGTTGTATTTTTGTTTAAAAGATAAAAGCTTTCCCTTCATGAAAATGAAGAAAAGACCAGTTCTTTAATCTTCAACATAATTAAAGGGTTTTGAATATTCTTGGTAAGTATTTGCCCTGTATTGATAGTATAGTTCACAGGGTTTGGTATGTTGAGGATAAAGCTGTAGTTTCAAGGTACAAAACCATGTGAGAAAATTGTTTAGCTTTTTCATCCATTGAGGTCAATGCTTCACTTACTTTTGTTGGAAAAAGTATTTGTAAAATCTCTGTTGGGGTTACAATATTTATTTCTCATTGCAGGGGAACATGAAAACATCATGGACCCTTTTATGCAATGATATTCAAAAAAGTGATGAAGGGGCTAGATGACTGACCCTTAGTGTCACAGCACAATAATGTCAGTACACACTGTGATGTCTCCAAAGAGGCTGCCCTGACACTTGGAAATATGGCAAAGCTGGTAATTACAAACAACAAACAAATAGTGCAGGAATATACAAAGGAGGCAGTCTTATAACATATAGCCTTAGCCATTGTATGTTCGAATACCATATAAAGTTTGCCAAAGTACCCTGGATTCTAATAGTTTTCACCATTGGTCTGTATCTCTTCTCACCTCTCACTGCCATATATGTTTAATAACAAGTATAAACACACTGAACATGCTTCACGTATGGTGTCATATTAGACTAAAATGGAAAATCTACATTGCCCCTCTTTACCGTCTATTTACATATGTAACAATCACTTACCTGCAGTATTACCTGGCAAATGAAAGATAAGGGAAGAGAGCCCTCCACAGGCAGGGCTACTCAATTCTTTGTGGCATTTCATCTAATATAGTACAGCTTCATATTCAGCTGGCAAGTTGTGAATTCCATCACCTTCTGCACATTATCTACATGATTGCCCTGAATTAGGGACACAGAGCTCAATGGAAAATGCAGTCACCCAATTGGAATAAGTATCCCCTGATATCTAAATTCATGAATGGCTCTTTTTAATCATGTGGCAATAATATGTTTGTCACTGAATTTGTAAATTTTTTGCAGAATCTCTCCTAGGTTGACCTGTCACATGCTGAAACATACTTATGTGGGAAATATAAAGTTTGCAAGATTTAACTGGTGTTTCAAGATTGGATTGGTGGCTCATTCCCTTTCACTACAGAGCAACATTTTGATTCCTTTGAATTCTCTGATGGGTGGCTATGACACTTCTACTCACTTTATACCCATTGTTCCCAATCTTTGTAATGAAGCAGGTTTATACAGCTCAGTTTTTGTTTCAAAGTTAAGTTGGTAATTAGAGTGAAAAGTCCACTACCTATCAAAGTGTACACTAGTTTAGTTGTACAGCACCATACAGATCATATGATCAGTACCTGCAAGGTTATTTGACTTGTCTAGGTGTTCTTCCCAGGTGTGGGGAGGAAGAGGGGGGGGGGAGTTGGTGATTTTGTTTTATTTGCAAATCTGCTGGCTATATGCAAATTTGTGGCTTCATTTTCTATTAAAATAACATTCCATGTGACCTACAGGTATTCAAAATAAAAAAGGGAGTTTATTAATTTTCTGGTTAACTAATGGCAGATCTTTACTCATAGATATGTCTTATGTTTGAGAGTTGTAATATCAGAAAGGTATGCTTGACAGAGTGGTGTAATGAAAGGGTATTGTGTTGCAGATGTGATGTGTAGAGCTCACAATGGATAAGGAATTTTGGACTTTCTTTATGGGTAAAGAAATGTAATCACTCCCAAGTAAGTCAAAATATTAGCGAATTTTGAGGCCGTTTCAGACAGATCTGAAAATTTGGTATTCTGAGATGAACTGGTAACAAAAAGTTTATAAAGCAAAGTTTCGGAAAAATAGGTTCCATTGTGGTAAAGATATTGTTTTCACTAATTTGGTGACTAAAAGCACTTAAGCACTATATGTTGTGTGTCACCGATTCAATGGATCAACAATGGGAAATTCTTAAAATGGGAAAGTTTCGAGATGTTACCAGTCGAAGCTTGGTGGTCTATTAATTTTGCCAGTGTTGGTCTTTGATACATTACTTGTGGACTATATGAATATTTTCATTTCTAATGGAGAGTTTGTAGTTTATTTGAAACAAAAAAAAGTTTTGAATTAATCATGAATATTTATTAAATACGATAACTCAAATAACTCAGTATTCTTAAGCACTTGTTAAAAACATTCATTTTTTAAAGCACATGCCTTATTTTTGAGAAATTATCGGTCGGAGCCTTTCATGAATCAAGCAGACCGTCACATTGCTGTGCTCATTTTATGTGAGGGTACTCTGAAATTATGTTTTTAAAACATTTGAAAAAAAAAATGTAAAATTTGATATGTGAAACACTTTCGTAAGGTAAATCTTATTTCGCAATATATGGATGATAAAAGTATTGTTGTTATTTATAAAAAAAGACAAAAAAAAAAATACAAACTCAGAGATGTTTTTTGCTATGCAGCACTGTTCTATTGTCTTTTATTTCCTTAAAAAGCAACATTTTCCAACATTATGGAAGAAGATTGACAATGTTTTTGTTGGTCGCAAACCCTTGGCATTAGAGAACTGATTAAAAGTTAAGAATATGATGGCACTTGAATAGAACAGCTTTCCTTTATGTAGAACTTTTGTGGCTACACCTGCAGGCAAAGGTGAAATTAACCGGGCGCCAGGTGCCATTTAGTGCTCGTTTTAAGCCAAACAGCTCCAGCTGACCCTAAAAAATTCTACCAGGTGCCACTTTTTAACAGAAAGTAGCACCCATCACCTTGAAGTTTAAACAGGACGTACAGTGTACGTGTGCATCATTGTAGTTGGTTACTGTCTCCTGGTAAACACAGTGTCCCCTGGTTGCACCAAAAAACAGGGAACCAGGAGACACTTTTTGACTGAAAGTGGCTCCTGGTTCAGCTAACCTTAATTTCACCCATGCCTGCAGGGCTTTACTGAAGCACATTTGGAGCATGCTCTTTGATTCATAAGCATAATACAGTTCCAAGGCTTTTATTCTTTAGTCTTGATGCACCTGTTCCACCCTCAGTATGTGCAATAGGCCTTCCCCCTCCCTACTGGTTTGCTTCCTCCCCACACAGAAACATGGGGTTCTATCAAAATTCAAAACTCATTTTAGGTAACTTTCATCTTTTGTCTGGTGAGCCACTGGTACAATGGTGAATTCTTTGTGCAGGATTAAGTACAATGAAACAACTGAATTGTATTCTTCCAAAAGCAAAAGATACTGGCATTAAACCATGGAAGGCTTACTCAAAATATGAGATTAAATGGTCAGCTTTGGTTTGGGCATTAGCATTATGTTTTAGGGGTCAGGAAATAGTAATGACAGGAAAGTATTACTCCTGGTAGACTGAAAGTGATCTCATGAATAGTTGAAATTTCAGAGAGCTGATGTTCTCAAACTTTGTCTTAGACTTCTCCCTTGTAGCTAAGATAATGGGAGTGACAAGCTACAACTGCAGTTTCAGATGTCAAAACTGACTGAAAAAGTACATAGTTTTGGCATAATGTGAAACAGGCTTCCTGGCAACATTCATAAGCATATCAATTTCTTGTCAAAAATGACATGAATACTGTGTCACACTGCACTGTTAAAGGGAAATATTGTGTTCAAAAAGCACCAACATGGCATACAAATGAAATACCTTTAATCAGTATTAAACCGTTCCATATCACTAACTCTAGCAATATCTTCATTTCCTCAAAATATTATGCATTACAAACTTTATGGATGTTGCATCATTTGAATTTTTGAAAGTTTGGGTGAACACATCACTTTTGCACAACAAATAACTGAAACTGTGACAGCCATATTTCTTGAAAGAAAGCTACCATACTGCCTTATTATGAGTTGTCTATCATTCTGTATGCTTTAATATTGTTTTAAAAAATAAGAAAATTTTCTGTAAAACAAACACAATATTTCCCTTTAATACTGACCATTTGAAAAAAAATAAAATTACAAGCAATCTGTCACATTCAATATTTTTTGTAACCAGTTGCCACAAATGGGTGACCATATGTCACAGCTGTGCCCAAAGACAGTTTGTAATGCCTGTTTGTGCTGTTCTCTTAGCTCTGATGACCATATATGTTTCTGAAATCCTCTCTTCTTTTAAATTTTTAGAACAAAGCTTGTTCTTTTTTTTTTAATGCATGAAATATCTCAAGTGTCCCTTAGCATTGTAGTGACTCCAACAATTAAATTAGCAAAATAGGGTAATTAATTCAGGTCTGCTGCCCCCAATTTTACCCTCAAAGTTTTTTTTTGCACTTCAGGTTATTTTGGTGCACTTCCAAATTCCTTACTTCATGTCCCCATGCACTTCAAATCAAGGACCTGAAGCAGTTCATTTTGGAAAATGGGGGCCTGTATGAAGTGAGTTGATACTCTTACCACTCTAAGGGCATTCTTTTACAGTTAAAAAGCTTTCTGTCTAAACTTCTACTTGCGGATCATTTAAGTACCTTCCCTTTTTAACGAAATATTGCAGCTGCTATTAATACTACAGGTTCTTGCCATAAATTAAGTAAACTGTAAACAGCTCTGCCTGGTAACAAAGCTGGTCATTCCCCATCTTCTTTCGACCGATGATAAACTCGGACCAAAACAAATCTGTCTCGGAGGAGTTTGAACAGGCTGTAGTAATTGCAGAAGAGCATGAGAGATAGGGAGACGACGTAGTTCCAGTGAGTATTGGTGAAGAGGATGTACAACTCTACTAAGACCACCACTAGCTCCAAGATTAGAAAGAGGTTGAGAAGCCTCATGGGTTGGTGAAACATGAACTGTGGAGAGTAAGAAGGGTCAAAGGTTGCATCGGTATTAAACATAAAAGGTGCAGTGATATGCATACCTGATGTGAAGTTATGGAAAATAGCGAAAAATTATAGTCAAAATCCATCAAAATCTGATCATTTAAAAAATGTTTTAGTTTACTGTATATCCAATTCACAATGTCTGTAAAGTTTTTTTTTTTCTGGGGGGGGAGGGGGAGGGGGCACTTTGCATACACCCATTGCAAATGACTAACTCATAATTTATTCCTGTGGGGCAGCTGTAGTTGTATTTTTGTTCCCATGCCCTACAGTACCCCAAACATCATTCATCCTCCCCACCCACAAGCAGTCCCCCTCATAGACCCATTTAGGCTGTTTTAAAACTAGTTTGCAAAACCACATTGAAGTTTCCACGATGTCCTTGTGATAGACCCCTTTTTCACCAGAACTTGTACAATGTTCTTGGCCTGGATCACTTCATAACAGCAGCCATAATTTCTATTGTTTTTTGCTAGCTATACGTAGCATGTGCCACAGGCTTGACACTTTTTGAAACAACAAAGCCCAGGCTGACAACAGATGCATGCATCCATGCACATTTAAGAGAGTGCAGGATTTTGAGTCGTGGAATTAGCAAGCCTGTTTGAAGGTACTCATGTTCTTCATTCAAGTGCTCAGAATTTTTGTAAATAACACAACGCTTCCATTATATTTCTACATTCCCCCCACCCTTCCTTCCTTCCCCATTCCCAGTTGGGCATTTGTCCCTGGACATGATCCATTCCATTCAAATTGGCCTCCCTGCTTGCACCATGTTGATGACTAAATTTTTTTTAATTTTTAATGCATCCCTTGACCATACCCTCTCTATTTTGCCCTTTCCATGAAAGTTTGAGAACCACTGCTCCAAGCATGACGTTTACATTTGTTACAAAGCTAATATAAGTAACAGTTGGCAGCCTATTCCTCAAAAGGTACTACAAATATTGAAAATCCTTTCCAAGTAACCAAAACTAGACCACCTTAAGTAATTTCTTATATCATACTTTGCACATCAGGGTTTCTCAATGCTTGAATCATTTATCTTGATAAAAGTAATCACATTAACATGGATTCCATCTACACAAGCAAGACAAGTGCTTACATAAAACCTGGCATAGGAACTGTCCGATGGCAATGCAACGTTCTGCACTCCAGTGGCTTTGTAAAGGCCTTTGTTGTACCGAACTAAAACACCTTGTGGCCACACAGTGGCCTCTGACCAGCTGTGAATGGAAGCAGAAAATAAGTTATGTCATATATTGAAATTATTAATGATACCACTAATCCTAAAAGATGGCAAACTTGCATGGTACCATAATTATTCACACTCTCTGGGGCAGTAACCAAATTTTGGTTGCCTAGAAATCTATATAGGCATTTAGATTTGGAGAGAAACATTCAAAAGTTTTCCTACCATGAATTTTGAACTCCATACTACTCATTGATGATTTGTTTTGTTGAAACTGATTGCCACTGGAATTAGCTTACATAAGTATACAAAGCAAATGCCAATCAAAGTCGAACAAAGCAATTTGCAATCCTGGTCATGATTAGGCTATAAAAATTTGCAACTTTGATATTGTACAGGCATTCTCTTCCAAAACCTGATCAATCCATTAAAAGGCTCTATAATCTCACCCCAGAGAGTTACAATTCTTCCTATAGTATAAGTTTACTTTTAGCCCCTCCAAAACTACCTGTCTAGTGTACCTCCATGACAGACCTTTAGTAGCCTGCACTGAATTCATCTGCTCAAAGCCAAATTGACACACAACTATGTGTAATCATACAACTGACTGTATAAGTCATCATTGACCAACCAGAGAAGGTTATTGTTTGAATGAATGTCTATCACCAATGTCACCAATTGCATTTAAAACTATAGGGCTATTCCTAAGTAGGTTTGGGGGATGCCATGTAGCCCCTTTAAGTAGAAACATCTTGAGTTTAAAGGTCTTATTCAGAGGCAAAAGCATTTTCGTCGCATTCGGAGTGAGCAAAATCTACAGTTTGTTCTGTTTAACACACACCTTGAATTTTCGGAGTGGCCCTTAGCATTGCTGAGAAAATACGTTCTGAA
>WURT03533546.1:0-15119 GCA_009936505.3 Holothuria glaberrima | reverse complement strand
ATAGAACATAAATGGGTTACACCTCCATACACCTTCCTTTCTTGCATTCCACATCACCTTTTCCTTTCTTAAAAGGAGGGCTGAGGGAAAAATTCACTTCTGACATGGAAAAGAAGAACATAATTTGTACAATCTAGTGAATTTTATATTCATTTTGATGTGGGGTTCCAAAAATATTAGCAGATGAAAATTAGTACATTCATAGCCTTAAGTCGAAGTAAGCGGGGTGATATTATCTTCTCACATTGTTGATCAATGTGTCTTTTTCTCTTTTGTTTTTCAAATGAACTATTTCAACTTGAAGTAGGTAATGTCAAACTTGCAAAGTTCCAAAGCCTCTTATACAGCATATGCAAACACGAGATTATTATGGAGAAAACAACTGCTTGTAAAGTTTAATGTAAATCAAAATCGTATTGACGGATGTGATGGAGGTTATGACATCTCACATGCTTGCATCAAGATTACTTTGGGTTGAACATATGCAAACTTTATCTGCTTTTATCTTGAGAACCAAAAGAAAGGCACGAACTGCAAATTTCACCAGATTATTATCCTTCTAACATATCATAACTAAATTTTAGCTTTAACCCTTCTTTTTAATTAAATATCACTTCTTTCTTAATTATGTACAAAACAGTTCTTTAAGATATATTATTAACATGATGAACACAGCAAACTCCCTAATACCGCAAACATGGATTTCTTTCCATCAATCCAGGTTCTTTTGAATTTACTTTCTCAATATTCTGATTTCTCTACAACCAAGTAGACACGTATACTTTCCTTCGAAGTTACTCAACTGTACTCTTGTTTAATACTATTCTGGGGCAGTAACACAACTGGGGGAGAAAAACGGAGGAACAGAGAAAAAGGAATACGTACAGCCTAAAATACTTCTAAGGGTATCATACCACTACTAGAGTTGTAATACTCAAAAGATACAGAACATACAGCTTTAATCAACAAAACCAAAGATGAACAACAAAATAATTTATCTAACAACTCAAGCAGGGACACAAAAAATTTGCTTCTTGATAAAGATTTCCATGATCTCACAACAATGCCAAGAATGTAGTGCACACTTCAGCTGGCCTGCACTACTACATAATACTGTGTACCTCTTACTGTCAAACCCAATTGGTTAGAAACTGGGCAGTAAAACCTCATCTAACTATCTAACTAACTTACTGTCAAACCAAAAAAAAAGCCATTTCTCATGGACACAATCGCAGTACTACATTATGTGAGACTTGCTGTAAAAGTCATGCCCACTGCTTCCGGCCCACCAGTAGAAAACCTGTAAATGATCCCAAGGAATCAAGAATCATGAAGGACCCAAATTCACATGTCAAACCTGTCCATCTTTCAGACTTTAACATGTAAATCTGTTATACTTGACTCTGCTTCAGACCAGCTAATATTACACACAATCATAGCCAGACTGCTGAAGCACCACCACTAGCAATCACTGCATCAAGAGCAAACAGCTGTTTCGGTTTTAAAACTGCCTCTTTTAAATTACTTTCAAACACAAAATATTGGTACTGGTCCATGTGTATCAGCTTACACAACTTTCAGCTGCTCTTAACCACAGCTGCTTTCGTTCTTTCTCAAAAAAATAACACAAACCTTAAACAGTTCATTTTAAATGGAACCTTTCCTACATAAAACCTCTTCATCACTGTTTACAGTCTCTACTATGGTACTAAGCTCTTATTTTTGATGAAAACAAAACGGACCTAAAAGAACAGAAATTAAAACATAGCATACATTAAGGTGCAAATATATCACCTATTCAAGCAATATAGTTAACTCATAATTATGATTTTAACCATTTGCAGCCTTAAGTATGATGACTAGCAACCTGTCAAATCCTTAAAAAATGATTTTACTACCATCATCCCAAAGGTATTTTTATCTCATCTACAAAAAGTGATACCTTTGATACTGTTCTAACATAGCTTTTACATATAATATCCAGGAATGGCACAAGGTGAGTATCAGCAAGTATATAATCCTCCATGATGATCAGTGACCCCAACAAAATTTTTGGTTTTTCTCTTCAGGAGGGGACATTCACTTACAAGAACTCAATTTTTTTTCAATTTTCCTGAACAAAAACATCATGTTTGCAAATCTTTTCCAAAAACTAAAAAAGTTCCAGCCACTTCGCATGCCCAAACATTTAGGGTCCACCATTTTTTCAACAAACTTTTGTCTAGGCTTCTAGTTGCTGCCCCATCCCTGTTGGGGAGCTCAGCCCCATCGGACAAATCCTGGCGCCACTCCTGTAATATCCTGCCCATGTCTTGCTACATAACTAGTTTTTTACTTCTTGAACTGTACATCTGATCTGGGCCTGGTGGTCATTACAGGTCAGGTTAATGTTACAAAAGAAGACAAAATATACAATTTAATGACCTTCAAACGATGCCAGTTAACAGTCTATACCTAGAACAATAGCTGCTCAAAATGAATTGCCTGTATATTTTGTTAAGTACAAGATCAACTGACATCTAAATGAGGACGAGATATCTTTGACTAATAGATATTTGCTTTTCATAGACAGTCATATAAAGTTGATGAAGGGTAGAGGGAGAAGGCATGTAGCATCAAAATATATATGATCACTACTGTAACAACTGGTAGAAAGATACAAATAGGTCGCACCAATCACATTTTGCAACAGTTTCAGAATTTCTCAACCTCTTTTAAGTAGAAAGTACTTTCAGTTCCCCTATTCTACACTAATCCATTTCCACAGAAATTCTTTCACCAGCATATCGGAATTATTTAAAGACGGCTTTCTTTTCAAGAACACCTACAGTCTACAATAAAGACAAATAATTTACAAAGGTTGATCACCAAACTTACGGGTTCTGTGGTGACATTAAAAGTACTGAAATTTAATATGTAATTTGAAACACAGCTTTAAAAAACATGCAGTAACTTGTAACATCATTCTTGTAAGCTCAAATTATCCTGTCAATTTGTCTTCTTTTAACCAATACAACTTTCTACAAAATGCAATTTGCGTCGTTGTTGGTCTTCTTATTTTTTTTTATTTTTTATTTTTTTGGTAGAGTTATATGAGCATACTATCTTAACAAATTGCTCAGCAAAGTCCTTTTGCAAGATCACACAAAGAGAATCAAAATCTGGTAATTCAAGCTGCCTAAGAATGACATGACACATAATGTGCAATGAACAGCTTCCCAACAGTGAATAAATTTTGGCATTTTCATGCTTTTTTATATCTCAGCACCCTAGTGATCTACAAGGGTGGGAAGAAAAACCCAATCAGTTCCATTTTCCAACCCCTGCAATGTATTTTTTTTTGTAACTAAGGCTACCTGCACACCTTGATGTAGTTTGTTATACTGATGTATCACTCTTGTCCTGACAAGACATTATTAAACATTACCAACAAATGTAAACATCGTATCCAAGGTATGGTGACACCATCTGACCTTTGTACGTTATAGCTTTCACACAATAAATAACCCCGCCCAAATATCTACCACAAAGAGAAATCTGATGTTGGAATCAGTCCAAACAGGCCATTTTTTCTTCACCCTTGGAAGAAGTGATTCCAAAACAACGACAGCTTTATTTACTTTCTCCATCACTGCCTGAGACAGATGCTCTTCTTGTGATGTAATTCAAAAGGTCAATAGAGGTCACAATTCCTATGATCAGACGTTTCTCGGCCGTTTCTTCTCCAGTGTCTAGAAATCAGATGAGAAGGAAAAAAGGTTCCACATTTATATGATCATCATATGATCAATACTGTACTGTAAATGTTACACATTTTTTGAAAACTAAATTTTGCACACCTTAAACAGTCAGTGGCAGAGCTCTGCAATGACAAATACAGCTCAGAATACCAAACTAAATGCCATTAGGCTATTCTGTGCTAACTGAGAAAAAGAAAATATGAATTAACCTATTTTAAACACAACTCCTCTGAATATTAAAAGATTGTAAAAAAAAGGTTTGAATAGCCTAAAGAAGATAGACGAGAGTAGTGGAAGACAAGAACGGGCCACAACTTTCTTTGCAAGGACACCCCTCCCCCCTGCACCTCCCCTTCCCATCTTCTTGCCCAATTCTGCCGGACCATTACTGTCCCATGCAAAAAATGTAATACATGTTATTGGTTATTAGCAACTGATGAATAAGGATACAGGACACCCTTCCCTCCTCTCCCCCCCCCCCTACCCACTTTTCCTTATCCCCTTTTCATCATTAATGAATCAGCATTAAAATGGGATGATTTCACTTACAGACCATCTGATCTTGAGTAATAAGAACAAACGAGTTTCTCTCCAGCAGTCTTGAAACCTCTCCAAGTGTAGTATCCATTGGCACCTGTATAAAAAAAAATCAAAAAGGGACATTATGTATTTGAAAGGATACAAAGACATTCATTTTATGTGGTACACCAGAGAGGTGGCTTTGTGATAACAACACAAAAACTTTTATGATCTGAACTAAGTTAACAGGGGTAGGAGCATTGCAACAAAGGATACAAGAAATAATACAGTCATGCCGTGTACTGGGTATTAAACAGGATTCGATATGCCAATCAAATTTACCATTTTCTAAAATGTTTGATCAGCTCTCCTTGATTGCTACAGTATACTTCAGGTTTCCTGAAAGTGGGAGGTGCCTGCAAAATGATGAAACATTTACACCAGGGGTTCCCAACCTTTTTCTACTGGAAAACCATTTCACATTTTCCTGGTGCCACCGAGTACCACTGTAGTATTCAACTATAATAGTGTTTATGCTTTAACACCACTATCAAATACTACCTGTCAGTGTACAGTCGCTTGAGTGATGTGGGGGAAGAATGAATTGATTGAATCGATGAAAAAGTGCACAATGGCAGATAACATACAGCTGTCAGTGTACAGCCGCTTGAGGGATACATGAGGGAAAATAGAAAAGAATACTAAAAAAAAAAAATAATCAGCATGCTATGGACCACACCGTGTACCACCAAGAAAGCCCAAATGTACCACTGGTGGTATGCTTACCACAGGCTGGAAACCCCAGAGGTACATCAATTTAAAACACATCCCCAAAGTACATTAATGAAGAGCACAAGTAGAAACCAAGAGCAGAGACAAAAAAGGCTTACCATTTTGAACTCTTTGTAAAGAATCTCAGATACTTGAGTTGCTCCACTGACCCTTCTTGCTTTGAAGGCAGCCATTAGCTGACCAAGGGTTACCACACCAAGAATGGAGCTGAAAAAATGAAATACAATAGACAGATATTGTAAAGCAGTTGTTCAAAGTTATGTGCAAAATCAAGAAGATCATCTATTTTTTCATCATATTCACAAGCCTACAAAATACAATCTGAGGGATGGAGTCCAAGAACCATAGGGTTTTTAAGTAATCTTTTTCCACTTACAAAAGAATGATATGGGTGAGGAAAAAAAAGAAGATAAAAAAGTTTGTTGAACTGCTCTTGTACAAATGGGGAAAAGAGGGACTAACTCTGAAACAGCCAAAATTACAATGCACACAATATCTGAGCTGTTTGTTTAAAAGCTCACAACTGCATAAAAGTAGGAGACATACTGACAAAGAGGTGCTTTTACAATTACACATTAAATCCCCTCTCCTCTCCCCACCTGCCCCACCAACTGTTCTCAAGGTAAATCTCTCCCAAGTTTGACTACTTCTCTGATAACCCTTTGGCTGTAAAAGACTATTAATGAGAAATGTTGCACAGTATCATTATTTCCTTCCTTATGAATGCATGTTTATTAGTTGTCACCTTGTTTGCCTTCAGGTGGGCACTTCCTCTAGCAGACCATTACTGTTCCTTTCAAAATTAACCCCTCAGTACATACTGTACCCATGTTACCAATCTCCATGGTATTAAGGTAAAACAAACAAAAAATCATCTTAGCAAGATCTCATCACAGATTTACATACATAGCTGGTGTCTATCTATTGTTTGGGTAAACATTATCTTGTAAAAAGGTTTATATTTTCATCGATTTAAGAAAATTTTTACTACTTTTCATATGATCTATACTTTTAGCACGAAACAGGCAACGATAAAATGAAAAGAACAAAAATTATATGCATAAAAGACATCTTGTCTTCACCTTGGACCATTCACCTGCTAAGTATGAATTGTCTCCAGTTCTCAACTCTACTTTTCCTGATACTTAAATATTTAGCATTATCATCCAAACCAAAGCCTGATAATAAACCAAGTTTCTGACTATGGGAGGGCAAGCAATATTAGAGCAGTGCAGAAGGCCAATTAAGTCAAGTAGTACATACCTAGTTACCTGATTACACGTCTTAGCTATGAATGAAGACTTTATATAGCCAACTGACAAAGGCTATGACTGCTATAAAAGCATTGAATATAGCATTTGTACTAATATCATAAAGTGGATTATAAAATATACTGAAGAAATCACTAAAAATGATGGACAGCTTCCAGAAATTTCCTTAATACAAATATTAGAATAAAAAGACAAAAGTTTTAGCCTTCAAGTTCTGGAGATGCTGCTCTCAAACTGAACTTTATAACTAACCTTCATAGACTCTTAGTTTAGAGATTTTCCCACATGAACCCAACTTCCTATGTTTCTTTCTTAGTTTGAACAATGATCTTTAATTGTATGGTAATTGAATCTTTCGTTCTAATTTTCATGTTACACTACAACATCTTCTACCCATGAGCTGTGACTGGTAGCATGGTAATCAGACATATGCTGACATCAGGTAGAAAACCACTATACCTTAGAGTCCTAGTTCAGCATAGGAGTTCTTATCCACTAGGTCGGAAACCCTGTGCCTATGAATCTTAATTCAGCATAGGTTTTATAATCCATTAGGTTGGAAACCCCTGTGCCTATGAGCCCTACTTCAGTATAGGAGTTATAATCCATTAGGTTGGAAACTCCTGTGCCTATGAGTACTAATTCAGTATAGGAGTTATAATCCATTAGGTTGGAAACCCCTGTGCCTATGAGTCCTAATTCAGTACAGGAGTTCTAAACTATTAGGTTGGAACCCCTGTGACTATACGTCCTAATTCAAGTTCTAACTCATCGGGTGAAAAATCTATATACTAAAAGGACCTTATTCCACATGCAACAATTGTCAATAAAACATTTAAGCAGTCATTATATTAAACATGCCACTGAATAAATAAATGTACATTTGCAAAAATTTAAAGACAGATACTTGTTTACCCAAGTATGTCTTTTACTTGGGGGAAAGCAAAGTATGAACTGGTAACTGCTCTTTGATTGACATCAAAATTACAAAATTCAAAAGATGCAGCATAAGTTGATATTACACAGCATGCACGGAAGTGCTCTGATTACACATTAGGGCCTTGTGTGCTCATCGGGATATCGCCTTAAGCAATAAACTAGGTTTGTGGCTGCACAAGGAGAAGCTAAAGACAGGTGTGTGCAGGGCTAAAAGAAACGTAGTTGGAAGAACTGGAAAAGTCTGGGATGCTGAGTATCTGTCTTTCAGAAGCACATTATACAACTAGTTTAGTTTCCTCAATTCCTGGTAGTGAGCATAGTAACATAGTAAAGCCAGCAAACTTTAAACTTTGAAGTTAGCTTACAAACTCACCCTGTGTCACTGACTACTGGTAACTGGTCAAAGCTTTCCTTATTCATGATGTCAATACACTCTTGAGATGTTACAGATGGAAGCACAGTAAGGGGTGCACCAAGTTTAAGCATTGAGACTGGTTGTCTGGCCCAGCTGTCATAGAGAAATAAAACTTGATTAGAAAACTTGATGATATAGGAAGTGTAAATAATCTCTTTACATCAGTTGCCTTCACCCTAACCCCAGGGTTGGCATTACCAGCGGCACCAACAGTGAAAGCCATTGAAATCATGTTTGCCTTGGTAACCCCTCCCCTAACCCCACCCCAACTCTACCACACACAGACATCTGGACAAAGTTTTAAGTTGGTGTCGGTGTCCATCAGATTCAGTCTCACTGTGCCCTCATTAAAAGTTATGAACAGCCTTAAAGCCAGTATATTACAAGGGTTTTAAGGCGCATTTATGCAGCTACACCAAGTTGAACTTTGGCCCATTGCCTCAGTGAACTCAGACTACACATAGCAACATACCCAGAATTGTCCTCCAGTGGAAAAAACTGTTCATCTCAATGCTCTTATATTAAAAACAAACAGGATGATTCCTCAGTCTGTCTATTTTTCTAAGGACAGACTGTTATTGTGATGCTATCAAGAGGCAACTGATGTGGAGGAGGCCAATGACTTACAAATTGATTACATCATAGCAATACTTGTTGGTTCAGATGTATCAACAAATGTTATCATGATAAAAATAAGGTTCTACAGGTCTAGTTTTATTTGTCTTAAAGTTTGTTCCAAAAAAAGTTGGGGTGAATTAACATACCATTCAACATGGACAGCATCTGTTTTACAACACCAGAAACAGGAGTCCATATGATGGCAACAAAAGAATAAACTTAGCAGATAATGTAAGAGCTGGGTACTTTCTTTTAATGATACAAAATATTTAGACTGATTACTACTGCAGACCATGACATAATTAAGTAGTGTGAGATTTTTAGCTTGCAAATTACAATGGCCGTCACAACTGTTTGCCCTAAATATGTGTTATCTCCGCCGATAAGTGATTTCTTTCTTGTAAGATGTTACGTAATTACTTGGCTGAGTTTCGGTTTTCCTTTTGTTGGAGCTTGGAAAGTACGCAAGCAGGTGCTTCAGTAGCATGGTCTAGCGAGGCTCATGTAAGCTATATTCTGTTCCTGTTTCCATTTCGCTAGCCTCGCATCCTCCTGTTTATTGTTGTGTATGATATTGTAAGTATTTCGCAGGTATTTTTTATGTCAAGTTAGGTGGCTGCATACGTACTTTATTTTTATTCAAGCAAGTTAATTCCTTTAGGTGGGGTTATTCCACTGCCATATATGTGCGCTTCTAATTTAAGTGTTAATATCCGCCATTTATGATGATATCTTAATTTTCTTTATAACAGTTTGACCCCAGAGTAAAGCTGTGAACCCCAGTGTAAAGCTGGCATCCCCGTTAACCCAGAAGGCTGCAGTTTGTCACTGTGTGTGTGCTCTACCTCATAATGATTTGTATGTGTATGTTTATTGAGGGTTCTGTCATGTTATCTGGTTATGTGTCTCTTCTCCAGGGTCCTTTTAAACTTACGTATATACTTCAGTTTGCGTTTCTGTGTTGCCGTTTAATGTATTTGTATCTCATTTGACCTTGCATATTTCTTTTCTTCCAGCCTATGTAGTAATAATGTTTGCACCACGTATTATTTGTTATTAATTAATCCTTATACAATTTTTCCAGTTCTACCATGTTTTATGGCATGTGTACGAAATAAAGGCAGTAAACTTCAATGATGCCTCTCGCTTCGTTATTCTGTTACACATACAGTGACAATATCCGTGATACTTTAGATTTAATTACTTTCAACCAATATGTCAAATAGCAGGACATAAATTAAAGTCAGACATCCATCACCCCAAAGTGTAATTTTTGTGTGGGGTATCAAAACTCTCAGGTGGTAAATGCTCTTTGATTGACATATACATTTGAAATTCAGGACGTAAGTTAAAGACAGACATTCATCACCCCAAAGTGTAATTTTTGTGTGGAATATCAAAACTCTCAGTTGGTGACTGCTCTTTGATTGACATATACATTTGAAATTCAAAAGATGCAGAGTAGCTCACATCCCACACAATGCAGAGAGAGTGTTTGGATTACCCATTATGGCCTTGTATGCTCACCAGAATATGTTCTAAAGCAGTAAAATAGGTCTGTGTATGCACAAGGAGGAGCTTTAGTTATGGGGGGGGGACTTCAAGTTGCTTAGTTGGGAGAATTGGAACTGTCTGGGTTCATGCTGTGCAAATCCCGATGCTCCTCCAACAGTGTGTAAATCCCGTGGAAGTCTATGAGAACATCAGGATTTGCCTGCCCATTCAACAAAACTACAATTTCCTGTGTAAACAAACCTTCTCACTGAGGTACTGTATGAAGTGGACTGAAAAGTCAATAGAGCAGAAAAGTAAACACAGATTAACTCAGAGGTGCTAACACAGAGACCATCGGTGGTTTGCACCTCATGTGACAAGAATTACCCTTTACTCTTCCCAAACAGTGTGCTTTGGGTAGAGACAGTGATGTTGCATTTAGGTCATTGACATACCTATTGGTGTAAACCACTAAAATTCCATCTTTTGAATAGAAATTAGCATATGTGTTTCTTTTAACAATAACTGAGCGCTTCCAAAAGTTTTACGTTAGCACTGACAATAGTCCAAAACGCTGCAAATCTTAAGAGAAAGGAACGTTAAACATTTTATGAGCAATACACATGACAAAATTTGAAAAGGCATTTGGTCTAGGAAGAAAGGTTGCCAGGCACCTGCAAAGTCTGCAATATTAGCCAGAACTAAAAATTTAAAAAAGATTTATATCAGAGAATTTTCCCTACCTTGCCAATTAAATTAAAACAACCAATAATGAACTTTTAAGATATTCAGTCCAGATTTTAAGAATACCCTTTAAACTTTGTTTTAAGAGAACCTGAACAATACAAAGTGAAAAGGGCAGTAGAAAGCTGCTTTGCTTTGTTTCCAGAGTAAAATGAAAAATCTGCAAAGCAAATGAGCCAGTGCTACCCTTTAAGCTTTCAATTAATGTAACAAATCTTATCACTTATCCACCTCAATGAACCTTGACACCACAAGATAAAATAAAACCCTGCAAAGAATGCTGCTTATGCGATAGATGGGAAACAAATCACAACAAAACTATAAATTGTCAGTTTAGAGAGATGGTGTCAAGGATGACAGCAGCTATACTGTACAGCTGTTGTAAGTTGTTTTGACAAGAAAAGGTTAGCCATGAATTCATGAATGGTTTTACAGAGATGCTACAAGCTTTCCATAAAACCAAATCTTTGTAGTGTAAAGGGTCTACTAGTGATAAAAGGGAGTCGTTATTTGGATGGAGATACATCGCTTTAAAGTGAGGTTTGTACCACTCAGGTCAGAAAGTTAACACAAAAGCGATTTGTTGTCTGCTACATCCACAGTAAGACTGGGGTTTTCCTCCATTGCCACAGCATTGCTAGTCATCAGAGAAATAAAAATTATTGCATCTTTCAATGCTCAGCGATGCACATAACAGCATTTCAGTTAGGTTTTATGTCAAAATATGAACAAGAATCTACCCCTTGTTATTTCAGGAAACAGTTGGAAACTGTTCATATTGTTGCAACAAAAGTTAGACTTCTATCTTGTCAACTCATTTGCATACAGTATCTTGTAAAGCAAGGGCTAATGAATTCCTTTATTTCAATTAAACAGTCGTTTCGAGTTTAATGTCAACTTCTCCAAAGGTGTTGGCGGCACAAACCTACACATAAAAGTTTTGTTCTGTGCAGGCCACTTGTTAAAGAATTATGTGACTTGAATGATGCTGCTTGGTGAATGATACCAAACTGGAGCCACCAAAAGAAATCCCTTTGCTCTAAATAAATGGCATATTGTTGATAATATCCCCTCAATGAAGTGGGTCTTAAAGTATAAAAATAAATCAAACTTTTCAATATATCTCCATCCAAATAACTCCCCGGTGATATTCAGATTTCAAGAGGTCTAGAAGATGGTAATGACATTAAGACTGACCTGCTAAAACTATACAAAAGTGAACATGAAACTTTTTACGGAAAAAAAAAAAAACTAAGGAGGTGCCTTAAGAATGAAGATTTACAATCTGTTCCATGGTACATTTAGTTATACCTCAAATATGAACATTTAACTAGTAATTTTCAAAGAACTAGTAATGTTCAAAGTATGAATCCTCTTATAAATCTTAAGTGGAAATTATTTCATTAGTTCTTTCAACAAGGTGAATTATTATAAATGAATAAAATTTTGTTCATGATTTCAAGGCAACTTGATGTTGATGGTCTTGGTTTAACGCTTACAAAGTGTATACAGATATGTGCAACGTGTCAATGTTAGGTTAACCAATAAATCCTGACCTACTTGCGACATATCTACTCGCTCTTAAAACTGCTGTGAATTTTGAGTGAAATGATGATGATTTCAACTTGAATAAATACCAAGTGATGAGAATCAGATTTTATTTAACTGCATGCAGCAGAAGACAAACTAAGGTACCATTGACTGTGTAATTTATTATTTGACCCTGGGATGAAAGAGGGATATTTACATCGACTTCACGGTCCCAAGCTTTGAATCAGACCTATTGGGGTGGAGCTCCAAGTGACATGCCTATCTTTAGCCCTTCCTTACCCCACTGGCCTGTGACTCCAAAGTCAAAATTATTGCATGACCCTTACGGAAATAAAATGGCAACCTCTGCCCTAGAGAGACAATGGTCATCCAACAGTAGTTGGACGTATCACTGGATATTCATGAGGAACTTCACAAAACTATTTGCAATCTCATTTTCTTAGTGCCATCTACTTACCTTAAGACTAAACCTGCTATTTGCAATAAAATATTCAACTCATGGAATACTTCAGATCAGAAAATGTGGTATCAATTCAAGAAGAGCAAACTTACTTCTCCATCATATATAACATATACACAATGAAACATACCTGTCAGGTGACATGTAAGATAACATTCATCTCATAAAAACAAAAGGAAACCTCACAATATTTCAAACTATTTCACCCACATATCCAAATAATGTCAAGTATATATGTACTGATTCATGTGACTGACTTATGTAATTACCCTGGGAACCAAACAACATACTTTTTCACACAAAATGCGTTTTGACAAATAAACACTGCTTATCGTGGATATAACGCACCTCCCTGGGTATAAACAACATAGTGACAAAATGAAGTTGACAGACCTTTCCTGCTGATGAGAGGAAGCAGACTTCCTAGGGAACCATTCAATATATCGAAGAAGTGAAATTAGCTCTTCCAGCACATTATGGGAAGGGATAGAAAAAATCAATTCAAATCACAACAAATAGACAAGCCTTCTTCAGACAAAAAGCTGCAGCATGCATATAGACTTCATGGCTATCACAATTATACAACACATCAGTCTTCACATTAATAGTCGTACTTACAGTCTCATTCTGATCAAAACTTTCAGCATGATAATAGTCTACGTATCACAGTTTAACAACAACAACAACATCACATCAAGCTTCAAGTTTATGACATTTGGCTCGCACCACGGCATGGCCAAATCAACAATGCAACTCCTATACCTGTTATTAATGACTCATATTGTATGTTTACAGTATATCACAAACGATTTTCCATGAACAGGGTGAAACTTCTGTCAACATTACAGTGAATACTTTTAACTTCTCTAATTCACTAATGAATTTCTTCAGCCAAACATACCTAAAATGAATTAATATTCTGCATACATCTTAAGGTAATGTTGGACCAACCACCAGTATTCATTAAAACCTGCATTGGTCAATATTCCCCATTTTCATCCTGTATCAGTAAAATTGACCTAAAATGTTAATACCACCAATACTACTCATCGTATACCTTGTTACTTGATTATGTTTGACTATAAATTCCAGCATTATACCTCATAAAAATGAAGTAACACTTAATGATAGTGCCCAACAGCTTATGGTTCAGTGTACAGTTAACACTCATTTCTCAAATATTGAAGATTGATATCAGCCGTACTGAGAATTGAAAAATCAGAACTGGTACTATCAGATGCTTGTAACATCAGTACAACAACAATGTAAAGTATACTTGCTTTTGTTATGCTGAATACAATTAAGCCTCATTTCACTAACTTGGTGGGGTTTATTTTGATATTTAATTGACAGCTGTGCAAAACAAATAGTGCAGTTTGTGTCTGTATCAAGATTTTAACAGCTTGTGAGGAAAACGAAAGAGACATCACATCAACTTTATTCCATGGCATCAAAATTTCTAAAACTTTAATCCCAAGCTTCACATGTTAGGTTATCAAACATGCAAACTGTTGGTAAAATTTCATTGAGAAATATCTGTTACTTTGAAACGCATCACTACTCTGGAAACGTGTCATGAGCCTTGCAGAATTTACATACACAGAAAGAAAGATAACGTCTCTCAACAAAAATGTACAAACGAATTATTCTAAGATGCAGATTAGTTAAACAATGAAATAGAAGGATGGACGTGTGTTTCCAGAGAAAAAAAGGCAGGCTTTCTTCATTAAAGTGAACATTCTGTACGGCTCACAGATTACCACTTTTGCACCCCTTTTCTTCTTGACCAGATAGACATTCTTCCTTATGGAGAAATCCACAAGTTGTTTGACACTAATTCACAGATAAGGTGCAATTTAGGAATACAAACTTTGTGCTGAAGTTGTCATTTGACATGTACACCAATAAACTGTTGTTTATTTCCACAAACTTCTGTAACCTTGGAAACATTTGTAATCATGAGAGAAGCTATTTCTAAGACACAAGACCCTTTTTAGCAGACGTACTTCAGGCTGTCTTAAAGGTAATACAAATTCAACTAAAATTTAATTGATAAAGCTCAGTATACTGTAACGAATGGTTACTTTTACTCACAGCAGTAAATTGTACTAAATTGTAGAAATTGTACAAGATAACTTTTATTTGTGATAAGCAATATTTGTATTGTCAACATTGATCATAGAAAAGACTAGTGAGGGTAAAACAGATTGGTACCACGAACGCTTCAACACTCAAAGTAAAATTGGGGAAACTGCATATGCCATTTCCGACGCAGTATGTCACTGATGAAAACCAATGAACACTACTAAGCAATAGTGATGTTGCCAAAATGGAATATCGATATATCTGTGACATTGATATGGTACATATTTCGTTATCCTTCCTGTCACGATGAGAGGTGTTCAAGAACCTATGGAGGAATACAAGGCCTGAGCTTCGCTTGAAACTTGAGAATATGGATACTTGCATAATCTTACAATGCAGCCTTCTTTAATTTTCACAGTTGGCAACACTTCCATACATTCTGTTAGTTCAGTTAGAAATCTTGGTGTTATGTTTGACAATTGCTTTACTAT
>WURT03533435.1:0-21309 GCA_009936505.3 Holothuria glaberrima | reverse complement strand
TAGTTGTAATTAGCCTGCCTTGTTTCCGTACAATGGAGGAAAACGGAGAGAAAACATCACTGGCGAAGAGCAAGAAAATAGTGTTCAATTAATATCAATAAATAATGCTCCTTATATGTAATGTACCCTAGTGCGGTGAATCATGAAGTCGGAACAGTTTTCTTTTGTTCCGAATAAAAAGCAGTGACTTATGGTATGTATGGTACAGTAGTTCAGCTTCAAAAATATACCGACCTCTCAATACAACTCGCCTTATTATAGTATGTTATCTGGTTAATCACCTTAAGTTGTTTCTTGATTACATCATTTTTGAATATCTTGAAATTTGCGGGGTCACTTGTACTTTTGAGTGAGTGACACTGTGAATGATGGGGTCGAATGTTGGTTTTGATGAAGAAACCACTGCTTTGAAGGCAGCAAAGTATGGCCGTTAGATCAGCACCTACAAGTAAGCCTGGCCTACCTTTTGGACCGCGTTAGGCGTCATATCATTTATCAAGAATTTTGCGTAATGATTTCTGTATTGAAGTTTTGGTTTGCGGCTTTGGGTTGCACAGGTCTAAATGCACGAACGTCGGAACACGTCTCTTTATACTTGGCGTAGTTTAATTACATTTTCCGGATAATGTACATTAGGCCTATACGGGAATAATTTCCTCGTGTATAGGCAGGTTTTGAAGGGCAGGGGATTCCTTTCCGGGTAGGATGGGAGTACGAACTACTCAGAGGGATGGCTTCACTGTGAATTACATGTCCGTATGGGCGTCGATTTGGGGGTGGGGACATGTCCCCTTCACTTTTTTGAGAGGAGGGGACGCTAACACATTGCCCCCACTTTTTGTGACCTGAACTAAAAACGGAGGTATCCAAAAAAAAAAAAAAAACTACATATAGGCGAGTAGTGGCGAAGACATAGATATGCCTATACTCAGAAAGTGTTCCACATGGCTCTTTAATCACATCCGTAGGCATTAAGTAATGTAACGATTCTTTCTATAACTTCACAAAAATTTTCGCGCGCAACGCGCGCTTTCATCTTCAGTTCTATCTAGCTGTAACGTCCGCCATTTCAAACATATTAGATTTATTCAACGTTAAAGGTGGCGGCCTAAATGGGTGAGATGGAGAATGTTCTCCACGACGAAGACCATGCAGTCGCCCCATCAAATTTTTTGGTGTGCTCTTAAGTGGGGCAGATTTTTAAAAAAAAACCTTACTTTTTCAACTTTTCTTAATGAAAACAAAAATATGAAACCTTTTTCAATGTAACCCCAATTTTTTCTGCGCGCTTCGTCTGCCTTATATTTTTAGTTCGGCAACATTTCGGCAACCCGCTCCTTACCACTATAAGAGAGATGTTTTAGGCCAGATGTCCCCCCACTTCCAAAATCAAATCGACGCCCATGCATGTCCGTCAGAAGATCAATGAAACTCGTGTTTGGATCGACGTAATTTCAACGGTCAGTGACGCCGTTCATTTTATGCTCTATAAAAAGAAGCAGTCAGAAATTTATTAAGATTCAGGGCCGTCGGACCGAGGGGCAGCCACGGGTTGTTACCCCAATATTTTCAGTTTGAAGACTTTTTGCCAGTAAAACGTCCAAAATTACCTTAAAAAACTGATAAAACTCGGCTGGTGAAAGGTTCAACATCCCCATTTTTGGAAACTGCATTCTACGTTTTCCATAACTATTATATCATCACGTATGCAAATTAGAGTCACATTTAGGTGTCCTCAATTTACTAAACTCAAGCTTTAATATTCTAGAATATGAATATTAAACCACTCCCACCCATGTACCAGAATTAGTAAACTAAAATAAACAAACTATGGGTTTTATTGGAAAGAGATGATTAAAATTGAAAGTACGAGTGATAATAGGTACATGCATACTTCATTTACCTTAAGGCAAATAATACTTAGAGAGAAAGGCTGCAATTATTTCAAGTGAAGTGAACGTAACAGATAGGTTACTGATAACGTTTAGCTTGCAAGTTGGCATCTATCGCTTTCGCTTTCCTTTCGTAACAAATGACTTGTTTATTTTTACATATCTCAGCAACCTGATTTTGTCATTCGTGTCATGCTACATGGACGCCTGCTTATGTATGATCACCACTTGTGTAGTTTTAGTTTTGCCCAATCGTTGTAAAGGTTAGCAATACATAAGCGTTTAATTATGACGGAAATAATTCCATGAGTAGTTAAAGCAACAGTCTTTTCAAACGAAGCTTGAGTCAATAGGAACTTTCTATTGATTCAAAGAGAATCACCCGGTGTAAAAAGATCTGTTTTCCCTTTCTGTACAATTTTAATGATATGACGCATGTAGTATCCAAACAACTGTACTTTAAGTCAATGAAATTAGAATCTTTCTCCAAATTGATAGATTACGATTAAAATGTAAACGGTAACTGCAATCTGTCGCCGATATTGATTGACTACAACAACACTTACTCGGATTTGCTTGGACAGTAACGCATAATGGATGTGACCGTCGGAAACGCACTCAGTGAATGTGGCTAGTATAATGTATGACAGCAGAAAAGTGAACCAGTTTTCAGACAAATTTAAGTTGTAAGGAGATACGCCATGGAAGAACTATTGAGTTCTGCACAGTCTCTAACAACAGCCGTTTCTAACATCGGTGAAATTCCAAAGTCAATACGAATCGTCGACGCGGTAATTCTGTTGATAATTTCGTTTACTGGTCTTATCGGTAATATCTTAATTTTGGTGGCGTTTTGCTTGTCGCAGAAGCTACAAACGACGCGTAACATTTTTGTTGTCAATCTCGTGATTGCTGACTGTCTCACGTGCATCTTACTCCCTATTGTTTCTTGGTCATTACTGATTGACACAGAGAACATCGATATGAGAATAACTGAAACTATTTGCGGAGTTACAATCGGAGCCTTGCAAATTTTTGTCGGATGTATCGTGACGTCATTGATGTGCATTGCAATAAACAGATATGTATGGATCACAAAAGGACGGTTCTTCTACGACAGAGTGTATCGTTACAATCACATACTCGTTTGGATTTTCAGTTCATGGCTGTACCCGCTCCTCGCCGGGACGATTCCATTGTACTTCGATATCGGTGATTTAGGGTTTGATCAAAGTTTCCATTCTTGTGGATCAAGGACGGATCACATTTATTCACACCTGTATGATTTTATCTTTGTGGGACTAGTGATTCCCGTTCCCATGGTGATAATTCTTTTATGTTACGCAAAAATTTATTTCCATATTCGAAATCATAATTCGCAAATGCGAGGACTCACAGATGGGTACCGAAGTGGGTTTATGGCGGATCAAGACGCCGTCAGGTAAGCTCTACGTGACTGGTTTTTGAAATTACGACCACTTTCAAATTAACTTCCATTACTACCAAGGCACATTAAAGTTTACGCAAGATCACTGTTGTCACATCACACAAAAAAAAACAGGCCTACCGTGCACACTTTTAAACATTTCAGTATTGCATCTGGATTAGTCCTTGAGAATTGGTGAAAAACTCATGCATTGGCAGGGCAATCCAAATCGCGTGACGTCACATGGAATCCCTCAGAGGGATTCCATGTGACGTCATGCGATTGGGACTGGCCGTCACTTAAGGGCAAAACATACGCGCAGTATAAGCGTATTTACGGCACACGAGCACGACAAATATTACTGTAACATAATGAACGTTTGTCCTTCAAATGAAAACCAAACGAACGCGGGTTCACATGACGTCAGTAAAACATCTCTATAGATCTACACATCAATAACAATTCGCTACCGTACATGTTTGATATACTAATATACATGATTGTTCATAAGATACTATGAATCACTTCATTACGTTCATTGCATGCAGCGGGTAAGGTTGGTCTTTGCTTTCTACAGAAAATTATGGGGCTCAGATCCTCAGTTTGATTTTAGCACGAGACTTACCTTGAACGGCTTATATAGCATAATGATATCTAAGCAAGCCAATTTTCCTAAACTAAAGAGTTACTGCATCACCCAAGACCGTAGCCAGTGGGGCAAATGGGACGGCACCCCCTGCAAAAAAAATCGCTTCTTTCGAAAAAATTTTCGATTTTCATTGTCTTAAAAGGTTTTAGGCTTATATCAGTTTTAATGTTGGAGAGGTACTCAATAAGCATTCTGATGAAATTTATATTGAATCCGATATATGTATGGTTCTGAATACCGGAGCTGAAGCCGAGTGGATAAGGCGGTGGCATTTGAAGCGATGAAGCTCGGCAACCGGGAGGTTCGGGTTTCAGTTCCCGGCCGGGTCAAAGTAAGGTGGGTTTTTCATCCAAGAGCAATTTACGGTTTTCCCATCTGATCTGGTTAGTTTCAAAAGAAACCAAATTTGATCTAAATTGTTGAGTTGGTTAGCCACCCGACGTGAAGTTGTAATTCATAAGCCATAGAAGCTTCTCCCACATTTGTGGTCCCTTAGCGTCGTAAAACAACTGTCATTCAAGGCCTGAATTATAAATATATGAATGTATGGGAGGATTAAGTCTCACCATTTATCTACCATAAAGTGAACTTAAATCAAGCGCACGTAGCATATTAACCTCACATTAATGAAATCCTTTTTTCGTTTTTTTTTTTTCACTCAACTTTTTAACCAATTGTCTCCTCCTCGATGTCATGTTACCAGAATGTGAGTGACAGGTATGACAATTTTATAGATTTCATATTCCTTTTGGGAAGCTCTTGTCCCGATCAACTTCAAGGACAAAACAATACATTGATAAAGAAAAAAGAAACAAACTGGAATATCTCATCAATGTAGAAAGATGATCTTGCTTCAAGCTCCTTTTACGTTACAAATTTATAAACTTTATCTGCTGATATCACAGGAACTATACGCCAGAACTAAATGAAATTTTTACCTGAATGCTAAGATTTAGTTTCTCTTTTAAATATCTGAGCAATAGTTTGCTTAAACAATTCTTTTAATACTTTAAACAACACCTCACCCCTTGGAAGTTATCTGTTGCCCCCTTCAGAACCCTGTGTGGCTATACAGACCTGACCCACTTCCTCCAGCACACGAGCACAGATTCTCTCGCTATCAGCACAAGCTTTTTTCCGAGGATGTATTACTTAATTTGTGGTCAGAATAGCTTAGTAACAGTGCACTGGTGCGACTATTGCCTTGTCAGGGGAAAAATCCTATTGAAACCTGTGAAACTGATTGAAGCAAGTTTAAACATTGAGAACCGGTGAATGGAAACCATTTATCAACAAACGTCTCAACAGGGCTTCAACAAGAACTTCTAAATAGACCTAGCTTATGCATATGACGTCACAGAATACCCCCTAAGACTGGATGCTCATTGCAACTTACACTAAATGCAGTCAGATGATTTGTGTACCGGTCAGATACGTACGTAAGATCTACTACGCGCCCATTCGGAAGTCTATGTCGTGCGTGCAGTGTGCTTCTTTGCCCCCAAAATGACGTTGCGTGACGTGATCAATGCATAAGGTCTTTTTTGAGAAGCTTAGTGTTGATACCCTTTGACTTGTTGACTAGGACAGATAATGATGTTGAATTCCTACTTCATACCTGTTAGTACCATTTCAAACCTTTTAGAATTTTCATATACGTTTCTACTCCTTTTTGTTTTACAGACCTATCCGCTCGGAGAGAACACCGCTTTTAGGTCGACAAGTCATCTCCCAGAATCAAGTCGACATCACAAAGAATCTCTTTTTTATTGTGCTAGCGTTCCTTGTTCTCTTAATCCCTCAACTAGTGGCGGAGATTTTAGACGCACTTCCGGTTGTAATCCTTCAAACATCTGTATTAGTTACCGTAATATGCTGTATCAACCCCGTCCTCTACGGGCTCAAACACCCGTTCTTCAGACAAGTCCTCAAGAGCATCGTAATGTGTCGGTGGACAGAAATTCCTCAACCTGCTTTCAAGTTTCTGCGCCCTCGGCCGTTACCATTGAATTCTGGGTATCCGACAGAATATCTAAATGAACACGAACCTATACTGCGGGGCTATAGGCGTTTGAGTACGTGAACGCGAAACAGGATGTAAAAGCTATGCAATTTTTAGTTTTAGCTCCTGCTAGGAAGCCCATCAGAGGCCCACCAAGGACCAAATGGCCAGCAGATCATGGGTGAACAACGACAAGCTTACCCTTCAAGTATAAAAGAAATCCGAGGCAGGCTTTCGGCAATGTCTCCCACATCGTTATTTTGATATAGCGATTTACTACTTCCATTCGACGGGAAGAATGTAATCTTATTCTTTTAATACTTTTTGAAAGTTCCTCGACGAATGAGATGGACCAAAACCTTGTTATACACAACTACCTCACGACTGTGATCTGAGGAAGACAAACTCTGAATTAGAAAAGCAGGAGCTCAAGTCTTCACGCCTGCACTTTAAACCAGGCCCGTATGCAGGGGGAGGGGTTCAGAGGGTTCGGACGAACTTCCCGCAAGATCTGGAGTTCCGCTTCGGCTAGTATTATTAGTATATATAATGAAACGTTTGGTGTTCTTCTATATGTCCCACATGGCGTTCAAAGGGCCCTTGAAAAACTAGCTGTAAACCCCAATGAGTACATGTTAAACCGCTCCCCAACCGTACGTTGACCTTAGTTATAATTGATGTTTGCAACTGTACAACTGAAATTCAAAATGCAAATCTCTAGAATGATTTATGAAAAACTTGAGAAGGAATCTCATGCATAGGCCTAATTATCAACCACAGCATTTAATCACATCATAGTGAAATCTTATCGTTATGTTGTGTGGACAATAAAATTCATACTCATGCTTACTATTTTATGATGACTAAATCACCCGCTCTTTTCATGAACTGGGGATGTAAATGGGGAGGATGCGGGGCCTTTGAAACCGAAGGGGTCGGGCGTGGGTAAGTCTTGGATGAGTTATAGAGTAAATTCTCTTCAAATTGGTCTCATAGGACTTAGAATCATTTCGTATAAATATTGTATATATGAACGTATTATCAAGCTGTCACAAAGAGCTGGCCAGGTGGTGCATATGTCTTTACCAACTTTTCGCTTTTTAGCGAGACGACTTTAACATTTCCCAGTAACAGCTGCTGCAGTGGCAGACGATTGACTTGATAATTCACACAATATATGCCCTACCCATAGTCAGTTGCTCAGGTCTGGACCGTGCGGGGATTAAAAAGAAGGTATTGCATGGATCTATCATATGGACATGAAGAGATTTTAACAGTATAGTTTCTTTCAAAACATTTCATTGATATGCTGGCACTTCATAAAGTTGTGATGCGATGCAACAAATAAATGAAATGATTCTACAACTGGGAAAACATTGGAGGGAATAAGCGAAATCTCCCTCCCCAACTCACGCTATTATTCTATTTTATTATATTTATTAATCCAGGGAGGTGTTGGGATCTAACACAATGATTTTAAACTTCGTTTCGTTTCGTTTACCAGAACCACTGATATTTTGTGCTAGGAGGGCTTATTTAATAAGGTGGCGGTTTCTGCTTTTTTACTTCATTCAAAATGTAATTTTGCATCAAGGAAGGTTAAAATGCGAAATAGTACCTAAAAACCTTCAATTTTTCTTGTTTTTGCACGATGAAAGCTTGAATTCCTTTTCTATATCGAGCTTATATACATCACAACATCATTTCAGCAACATTTTCGATACTGTTCCCCCAAAAATTTGTTAAAGGTGTTAAATTCATAGGGTAATATCCCCGCGGGGGATTTCCCTTGATATTGGTGGTGTGCTACCTTAAGGTTACTAGACTTTATTTGCAAACACAGTACAATTACAATGTACTTAGGCTGATTGGAATCAGGAATATAGTTTATTAATTCTATCAACCCTTGATACAATTGGATCACTATGTAATATACTGACCCCGACAGTGATTTACACACAGGTTTTGTTCAAAATTCAAAAGAGGAAGTAGGCAAGTTGGGACTAATTGAAATTCCAACAGGTTTTACAGTACTGTGTGACGTGCACTAATTGTACTTGATCATTTTATGGTAAGCCTTTCGGTTTCAACAATAGTAATCTATTGTAATGTCTTTAGAGCAAAATAAGGGTTTCTGCTATTTCCTTTTCGCCTCCTAAAGCTTTTTAAGGGGCTCTTGAACAAGCCCGTAGCCAAATGGGCAAGGGAGGGGGACAGGTGCGTAGAAAATGTTCCCATCCAAGAACTTGAAATAAAAAGGACCAATTACCATAATTTAGTATATCGCACCCCCCCTTTCCCCACTCACTTAAAAAAATGCTTTGCACCTTGAAGCTCTATCACTCCTTCAGTACTTTGTGTGGCTTCGGACCCGCTGTTGATTCTCCCAAACTCATTTAGAAGTCTACGGATATCTCCATTTTAAACCTGGTGACCGCCATTTTTTTATTCCTTCCTGAAGGAAATAGGAATCTACGAATCACGCAGGCTATTGTGTGTGTATATCTTATGTGCTCACATGTTTGATATGTTTCGGAGTACAAAACGAACTTCATAGGACTGGGGGCAAACACACAACTTTTGGGGTACTTCAAACTTTCCCGTTGTTTTCGGGGTACACATTCCCATGTACATATGTTCGTGTATGTTTCCCGAAATATATCAAACACAAACATGTAGGCATGTGTATTATGGCTTGTAAACACGGTATCTCAAGATAGCAATGATGGATAATTTTCATACTTCGGATATAGAATTCTGGGAAGATTCCTATTGTTTTTGGTGGAGGTCAAACGTCATGTGAGGTCACCAGAGGTCAAAAACAGAAAACCTTCTAAAACACAATATCTCTAGGTAGAAAGCATGGATGATTTTCATACTTGGCACGTGGATGCGTAAAATAAACCGTATTGATTTTGGTAAAGGTCAAAAGTATGAGGTCACCGTAGATGAAAATACGAAATTCTTAAAAACTGTTTGTAACCACGATATTCTAACCACCCTCCCCTTAGACCCTCCCCCAGGACGGTGATTCGAAACAAGGTTCAGCCCCCAGTCTCGAAGAGCTTCCTACGTCTATGCGATATTTCAAGATAGCAATGATGGACAATCTTCATACTTGGTATATAACTTAACCATATGATCAGTGGAAGTCAGAGGTAATTTGAGGTCATCAGAGGTACAAAAATCGAAAACCTTGCAAAAACACGATATTCCAAGACAAGGATGATGGACCCAATTAACATCAGGTATATAAATGTGTTACTTTTAAAGAGAGGGAACCCTATGAGTTTTTTAGAGGGCGAATGACATATCAGGTCACCAGAGGTGCAACTACGAAATCCTCGAAAAGTTAATAGGTAGTGGGCGGTACCTCCAAATTATGTCCGATGTTTTGTGACCAACGAAGAGTTAGGGCGGAGAACAACATTTTTTTCTCGAGCATAACTGTTACAGTAATAATACTAATCTAAATTACCTAATTATGAACTCGTGAAAATGATTTCGTGACTATAGCAAGATTAAAAATACCATACGCTGAACGAGTCCTTTGATGGCGTAGTCTATTAGAGCTCGGTTTCTCATGTTTTTATTTTTTTTTTTGTTTGTTTTTTTTTGGGGGGGGGGGTCATTCACTTTTTGTAAGGTTCAAAGTTCATGGTACGTCAGCAGAGGTCAAGTTATGCAAAACATCTCAAAAAATTGAGGGATGAACTTCAGTGTAGTAAATTTCCCCTTAGTTCAGCAAGGAATCACCGTTAAGCCTTTGGACTGTCTGGTATTGATATAAATTCTAACAACAGCGCATCAATGACGACTTGTGAAGACCAGTAATGTACGCAGTTCACAGCAGACAGCTGGCACACAATAGTGTGTGGAGATGACATCGAGGAATTTAAACTCGATACACATCTACCTTATATAGCTTTGTCTAGGAAGTGCAACCAACTGGGCGTGTTTTTTCGGAGGAACTTGGGCTTAGAGGTACGCTTAGCAGGGAGCATGTTTACTCCCTGGAAGGGTTTGTTTGCCTTTACTTTGGAAGAGAAATCTTTCCCAGACAGTATAAGTTCTCCCCTCTAAGTTTACTTCTATGAGACCCTCAAAAGACCGTTGGAAATTATCACCCTACTTTTTTATGTTCATACAACATTTTCAATGTTGACGTCACAACGCATCCTACGATACCTTGAAATGCTGCAACTGGGATCGTTAAAAGTCGTTCAATGTCCCTTACCAACAGTAATCTTGACTCATTTGTCCGCTCGTTATACGCACTTTACGCCACACTCATAAAAGTCGGAGGCCAGGCTGACGAGGGCGGCGACGACGATGATGAATGCACGTCGTAAGTCAAGTCTCAAGTTTGAAAGTCAATCATTTTCAATTCACCTCCGCAAGTCTCAAAGTCACATAGCGCAAGTCTCAAACTTCTGAAAGCACACATTTCAAGTTGTTATGAAGTCACAGTGCTTTAATTTAATATTGTACGAATGCACTTTCAGTAAATTTGTCAAAACAACGTTAAATATTTGTAGGAGGCATCATTTTGAGTAGCATTAGTCAAGACGGTATAGCATCTGACTAATTGTTTCCCTTGCTTAGGGAGGGGGTATTTGGATCACCCCTCCCTCCCTTATCCATTTTTCATTTTTTCAATTTATTTATTTCCAGTTAAATATAAACTTTATAAACAGGACATCAAAAGTGAGATTTAATAAAATGTTAGTGTACAAAAATAAAAATATATATATATACAAAACGTACAAGTGCAGCTGCTTATAATAAATTTTCCAGATTACGGTACCATTTTGTAAATAAAGAGCAGCATGATAAATAAAGCTATTTTTATACACATTAATTCTGAATTTTGGTGTTATTGCTTTGCTTCTAAGGTTATACCTAGTAGTTTCTTGAATTAGAGAGTTAAGTTCAGTATGCAAAGAATGTCTGTAATTTTTCTGTATGCAATTTACATTTCTAATGAACTCATTTTTAGCAGCATTATTTACAGTACTCATAAGAAAGTTAATATATATATATTAAAAATTCTAGAACAAAATTTTAAAAAAGTAGTAATTCTTTTCTTATTTTTGATTAGTAGAAACAAAAAGGAACTTCATATATTAGGTGTGGTAATATATTGGCAGTACAAACTTTTCCTTACATCGACACAAAAATATGGAACTATATACGATAGAGTTGAAACTATAAAGTACACCCGGTTCAGTATTCTGCTTATATGACCAGTGAAACTCAGTTTATCATCAATACAAACACCTATACTGTATGATGAGTGCGTTCTACTTCAGCATCTTTAATTGAGACTTTAGTTAACTTACATGATGGAGACTTTCATTTTTAGACCTTCATTTTTAATATTTATATTCTCAAAAACCGTTCCCTTACATTTCTTTGAATTTAGTCTTAGATTCTTCCCGTCACACGGATCTACAATATTTGATACAGCACTTTTATAACTTGCTATTCAGCCTGATGGGTTTGCTTTGATACATTGCATATTATAGCAGGTCATCGGTATATTTCACTTCAGTGCATTTTGAAGTAGATCGTATTTCGTCAGTATAAATTGTAAACAGTGGGGAAGACAAAGGACAACCTTGAGGGACTCCAACATTTATTTCCGATTTTTCGGTCAAACCTTTAGAATATTTTATTTGTCTAGACCAACCATTTACAAAATTTGATGTCCAATGTAACAACTATGGCTCTTCAACGAACCCTTGCATGTCCTGTATTAAACGATTTGGAAGTACCGAGTTAAAAGCACTAGTAAAATCAAGAAATAAAACCTTGGATATAGTAGTATCTTTGTTATTTAATCCTATGACAATATTGTGAATAAGAGTTAAAATAGCATCGGTACATAACAACCCCTTCCTATAAGCAAATTGATTGCTATCTCCATATTTATCAATAGCTTGTGTTATTTGAGGCATGATTAATTTCTGTATACAATTAAAACTTATGCTGGCAAGATCAATTGGTCTAAAATCATCTACTGATCGTGGAGTTGACACTTTAGGTACAGGGGCTGTTATGGCATTTTTCCACATAGCCTGTAAATAGTTGTAAACATACCTGATAGTTCATCCGCACAAAATTTATATACCCCGGCACCAGGCTGTATTACCAGCTATACCATTCTTCACAAACTTAGGGCATTTTGTAACACTCTTTTCTTTTGGTTTGGTTTTGGTTTGGTTTGGTTTATTCGGTACTAAAACATTAAAACAAAACAACAAATTAACAGGAAAAGTAAAAGAAACATAAAACAATAAAAGGAGACAAAAGACATAAACAAGAGTACAAAACAGAGTACCAGGGATAACCCAAAAAGCCTTGAAAGAGCTTAATTCCATTGGGGTCCCTTTAAGGACGGAACAACCGAGCAACCGAGCAAGAGACAACTGCACGAAAAAAAAAAACTAAGTAAAAAAAAACTAAGTAATGTACGTTCAGGCAAAAACAAGGGTACATCTAAGCAAATGGAATCATTGAAGCGTCCGAAATAAACATTTAGTTCATTTGCCATCTCTCTGTTTACAGTTTATTTTTCATCATTGTCCGGCGATCGTACAGTTCTAAGCAGGTCCCACAGAGATTTAGAGTCAGCAGTAGTACTTCCTGAATACCGTTTGTTCTCTTTTGATGTACGCGTCCATTAATATCTCTCTGTATTCTATTCCTAAGTTCTCGGTCGTTTACCTCTATCGCATGTCGCTTTTCTTTCTCCAAACGTTTGATGTAAGCATCGGCTGGAATCCGTTTACTAAGAGTCTCCGCGTATAAATAAATGCAGGTGCGTAGTGAAATTGTGGGTTTGGAGAGGGGGTGTACTACTGTAATTGTTTAAAAGTTTTGTGTAAATTTTCTTCTCTAGAGGTGAAATGTACTTACGTGTGAAGGCCGGTTCATACTTGCAAATTTCACGCGCTATTAAGCTATAAAGACCATACTGGTATAAGGTCATCCATTTCTCTGCCTCGCCAACCAAAAAAGTTGAATAACGTTCTACTTTCATAGCTTCATAGCGCTATACTGAAGTGAAGGATCTATCATGCATGCTTGAATAATAAAGCTCATTGGTCCAACTTCAACCCTCATAACATATTCAGTTGTGATATAAAACTGTTGACATTCATCACTTCGTTTCAAATAGTAGGCTATATTGCTCAATGATTCGTGATGTTCTCGTTTCACACTTGAACTCACAAGGGGGCTTTTGTTTCGTTTTAAAATAAAAATATTTAAACGACCTTGAATAAAAAGTACTCTTTTCTTTATAAAGTATGTGGCTAGGAGGGGTTATATTAAGCCAATTCACTATGTTACAATAAAAAAGGGATAAATTTTTGAATCACGGTGCAGCAGTATTGGAAAAACAAACAAACGACAGAAACAAAAAGCAGTTGTTATTTGAAAAGTACAACAGTGACATCACAAATCGTTTCCTAATCTACCATTTTATATTAAGTAGCTAAACTTTGACATGGCAGCACATGAGTGTATTGTGAGGATAGCAGTTAAACCAATGAAATATATTTTGAACTTTGTAACACACACACTTTTGTAAGGCACACTTTACAGTGGTGGTATTAAGTATCAATTATGTCGCAAAAGGGGTCAAGGAAACTAAAATGTTATTCACTATGGTTCAATCACATTTACATTAAAAAGACTGTCTGGAGTAATGGGATTAAATTATTAATTTGCAAAAATGCACAATAAATGAAAATGACAAAAATTATACAGACAAAATTTCCGTGGCTAAACTCTAGGCTAACACCAGCCTACCCGTACACAGGGGTATCCATGGTTGGCGAAAGAGATTATCGTAAGAGCGAATCCCTCACATGAAGGCAGCCGATGTGTGAAGTCTCTGCGATGGGTTCGGATCGGGTCCTCCTTGAAAAAGTTGAAAAACAGGAGGCATCATTTGGTTTTTCCAGAATTCTTAGGGCCCTAAATTTATAATCAAAATTTATAATCATATTAATTTGCAGCAAAAACGAAAATGTTGAGCTCCATCTGATTAGGTGCCTCGCAATGACGTACCTGTAATAAAAAGTCGGGATATTTTTCCCTGGCGGAAAACTGTGTAAGGTCGCTGAATTGTGAGATGCTATGACATGCTGTTTTTTTTTTTACTTCGTTAATGTTGTTTTAGATTGACTATACAGGGACCCGACCCCTCCCCTCCCTCCGACCCCTCACAGTACCAGTATCGCTCACCAAGCAACAGGCGCCCAGTATGAATGCAACCTACAAAAATCACAATCCAAGTATATCCGATTCAATGCTATCATACATGCAAGCAAAAAACAAAACTAAAATCTTGACTAGGGTGAGACAACTCCTCCCAGTTATGAGAGACTGAAGTAAGGGAAAGTAAATCGTCATTGCATATATTATTATCTTGTATAGCTTTCTGTTTTATATTTTTATAAGATTATATAAAAACATATGCATCAAAAATACGAAATGCAAAACATAGAACTAAATACGGATATTTTCGGAACACCCAACTAAAAAACTAATGAAACTATCATTCACACCGACATTTTATCCTGCCTTGCTGTTTTTGCTGGACGGTGGCTAAGTTTGTTGACCTTCCTTGTTGTTGCCACTTCAAGACATTAATTACAACAATAGCTTCACTCTGATTGGTCAGTGATGACTTGTGCAGAGCAGTGAATGTAATGTAATGTGGCCCATTGCATTAACAGATCAGATTGCAGTAGCATGAAAATCACAGACAGTACTGATATCCTAAGCAGAATATGGATTTGAGTTTTGTAACTTCAGTACGAGCTACCGCAGCTCTGTCTGTGAAATGCAGTAGACACGTTTGAACAAACTAGAGGTGGCGCTAGACGTAAATATAGAGACAATTTGGATTGTCTGCTGGAGATTACTTCCAACAGTGTTTCAGGTTGTACCATTTTAAAGATCTGCGATTCTCTCCCGAACGCTTGGCTTTTCTGACAAGATGATAACGTTTTAAAAGGTAGTATACCCCCAAAAATCCTCCATTGCGGGCTTGCACCGTCACTAGTTCCCAAAAGAAAACTTTGGCCTCTGAAACCTTGAAGAAGTTTTCGCCAGGTACAAGCTACCCATTACAAGATAGGCCACAAGTCGGCCATTCACAGCATTTTCAATTTCTATACTATGATCGTGAAGATTTTTTGGCTAGAATAGCTTAAATTTTTGCCTTCACACAGGCTTCATCACTAGCTCAAAGCTTGATATACGACCGCCAGATTCTAAGTAATTTCCCCCAAATTGCTTCGATTTGTCCCATTTTTGCACCCTTGTTATATCATCTAGTCTCCTTTTATATCAAAGTTGCAAAATACCACGTCTCATTGACAACATATCCAAAACATTTTGCCCAAAATCTCCTATTGGTTTTCTTTGTGAACGTGATCAAATGAGCGCTTTAATAAACGTTCAAAATGGGGGCGTGCTACCTGAAAAGCTGATGTCTCAATTTTACCTATAATCAAACGTCGCTCACTCTTTGATATGTCACTCCATAATTGTCGTCGCCATCTCGTAAGCGATTAATAATGGAAAGGAACAAAATACAAGTCGCTGCAATCAGCGTTAAGCAGTAACGATATGTATCTCAAGTTAAAGTATGATGCTGAAAATTCAAATGATTTTTTTGGCGTTAAGATAGGCCTTTACCAAGTCAGTACACATTAGTCTAAAACTACAGCGCGTAGATGTTTCAACGTACCTCGTCCTTTATGAAAATCAGTTTTACAAATCGAAATAAGAGTTACAGGTAAAACAAAGTACTTTTAATTTCGTGAAACAGAAAGTTAAGCAGGCTAGTAAAATGAAACGAGAATGTAAAATTTAAAATGAATATATACAAGCACACAGTACTCTTTCACAATTCAATTGGTTGAGAAACTTAAGTTACTTGATAGCCATTGAACTGGTTTCGTATAGTGATAGAAGTATATTGCGCAAAATATGATCAGTCACATAAAGGTATTGCTTCAAGTGAGGAAGTAGTTGCCCCACGTTCAAAAATCTGCTAAATGTTACAAATCTCTTCTTATTTGGTTCATAAGTATTTTGCATAACATTTCTGTATAAAACATTGAATATTGAAGGTAAACCAAGGAGCTATTCTGCATGAATTTAACAAATAATTAACAAAATTTTATTGAGCGGAGGCATTCCTGAATCCTGACTCATGATGACGGGTAAAATAACTCAAATGGGGGAGGGGGCCTGCAGTTTCCCTTTAATGTTATTCTTCACATATCCCTATTTCACGCACACGCACAGTCATTATCGTTATTCTTTCACACAACCTGAGCTTCGGATTGCGGTCTCCCCGTCGGGGAGCTTACATACACTCTTTATATTTCTGGCAAATCCTGTCTCCACCCAAATTTTAATTCGAATCCTAATCTTAAGACTCAGTTTTCCTACACGGTCTTCCTGTTATGAGTAGTTGCAATCCAGTAGTTGCAATCTATATAGTAGTTGCTATACAAGGTACTGAAGGGGCGAAATGGCTTCCAAGGGGCGAAAAATTTTTCAAGGTGACCAAATGCTTCAAAATGTATTAAGCCAATGGCAACTTGACATTTTCTAGGAGGCGAAAAAATTTCAGAGGGGGTTTCGCCCCCTGGCCCCCTTGGCTACGGGCCTATTGCAATCTCTAACCGTTTGTCTTGCGAAATGTTGCTTCTCGTAAAAGACATCTTAGACAGACGGTCCTGCAAGATCACAGTCAACGAGATCGATCGAAGGATTGGCGCTCTTTGTACAATCCGTAACGTAACCAGATCTTGAGTTGAGGGGTCGCATCCATTTGAAAGCCGGTTTAGGAATGGCCTTCCATCGACATAGAATGATACATTTGAAGACCTCCCTGAATACAGGGTGCTTAAAACCGTAGAGGATGGGATTAACACAGCTGTTGACCGTCACCAAGATGGACGTATGGAGGATCACCACCGGAGCGGCGTCAAGAGTCTCAGCTACGAGTTGCGGTAGTAGGAAAACTATGAAGGCTAAGACGACAAGAAACAGATTTTGAGTGATGTCCAATTCTGATTGGGAAAATTGTGGTTGATTCGTATGAGTGCATGCCTTTGATAGAGACCTGAAGATCAAAGATGTAGGAAATAGTGCTGAAAATTACATGACATTTTAGTGAACAGTCGAATTAGTAATTATAAGAACCGTTCAATTGCAGGGCCGGATTTAAGCATGGGCCAGCGGGGCAAGTGCCCAGGTCCCCCACAAAAAGGGGCCCCCACAAAATGATTATATATTTTTGGTGGACTTCAGTGACCTTGTGCAAGATTTCTCAAAACAGAAAGCACGCAAAGTTATGATATAAGGTAGGTCGCACATCACACGAGGATCAATCAGTGTGATGACGCAAATAATTTTGGAATTTGTGGAGATCATCTTGTGCTAACTTTCCTTTTGAAGGCTTTCATGTACGTAAGAAGGAAATCTATGAAGTTCATTTCGGGGGATGGGGGTGAAGGTGACCAAAACCTTTGCCCTCCTTTCTTGACTTGCGCCACTGTATAGTCTTGTGGAGGTTTATAGTCAAAGAGGGCCCCCACATTAGTTTTTTGACTACCCCCAAGGTAAATCTGGCCCTGTTCAATTGGCTTGCAATGGTTAGAAATGTTGCAGACAAATTGGATCACTACAAACGTGTTAACCCCTGTAACTTGTATACGCAGCCCACAACCCGTGTTTTTAGTTAACTTGATGATACATGCTCATCGAAGACTTAATTTTTGAACAATAAAAAGGACGTAAAAAAGGGTAAAACTTTTATTGCTTTATGCCCTTCTTACTTGTTAGTAATAAAGCTATATTTATTTGGTTGACATTAAATCTTGTAACAAACGGTAAGCCTTAAGATTTCTCATTCAGTTGAAATTATATATTCAGAATAAAATCTACGAGGGGTGGCGCCAGATAGTCACGAAAAAGTCTTTCTGGGCGCCTTAAAAATGGGTATGATAACATGCGGGAATGTATATTCCACGACGGTAAGCAATTAACTTACCAGCTTACGGTTTACTTGATTTTTATGTTATGGAGGGTAGATTTTTCATGATGAAAAAACGAAGTGTTCAATTTTCTTCCATGAATCCCAAAATGTTTACATTTTTCTTCAATAAATTTCCGATATTTTCGTCGCGAATTCTGCGTTCGGCTCCACGGTCAGAGTCCTTTGGACAACCCGTCGCTTTGTGGGATCATCTATAGTCCCCCCCCCCCCGTCAGGGAGCTTGACCGAGGCTGGCAAATCCCGTCGCCACCCGTGTAAAACCTGGTGTTAAATTTACTAGCAATAGAAGGACTTTTACTTCTTGACAAAGAGCCTTAGGCCTACCAATATTACATAAATACATGAGAGACATATAAGTATAAGCTGGAAAGTGTGGACATCAATTTGTTAATGATTACCTTTTAAAAGTTCGAAGTCTTCTCGTTCCCGCAGGATTTTGTTTCAAGTGTTGATTGTGTTTTCCAATGTAGAGGTATATTCTTATGTAGCAAAAAATAGTTACTAGCATTGGGCCGGGGATCAAGATACCCACTAAAATAAAATCATACAGATGAGAGTTCGTATTGTCAGTTTTAGCGCCGCAGGCGTGTAAATCTTTGTCAAATCCAAGATGGCCGACGCCAAATAATAGAGGTACGATTCCGGGTAGAAAAGGAAACAACCACGTAACAGTTAACCATATAAGCATATACTTGTGTTTATAAACCATTTTGTAAGTTGATAGAGGTTTTGTAATTAAGATATATCTGTTTATAGCAATCACTGTTAGCGTCATTACGCTACATCCAGAAAATTGTTGAACGGCTGCAGTTGTAAAGCCACACACGGTGTCCAACTTCGAATCGATCTCGTCCGTTTCTACCATAAGAGACCACGCGATTACAGGGAGAAAGAAACATGTTAAACAATCTGCTACTGAAAGGTTAACGACAAAGATGTTGGTTTTGGTTCGAATTTTTCTCGACAGACAAAAAGAGATGAAAACTAAGCTATTACCGAGTACACCCACGATCGATGCAACGGCAAGGATGATAGCGTCCGCTGTTCGAAGGGACTGTGAGATTTCTTCGGCATTAGGAAGAAAAGTGTTAAAATTGTCGGGCAAAGTTGTTTCATAATCCATGACTGTAGATACAGCTCACTCTTTCAAAGCGATAGGACTGACTTTGAAATTCTCCAGACGCTCCTACCCCATGCTACAACAAAATTATAGACCGAGCAATGTTGAGTAGGTTGTAACATTACAAAAGCCACTAAGCCATCCTTCACCCTTCTAAATAAGATTTAAACGCTCTGAAGTATGATGGTGATCCTCTGCAACAGTTGCCTACGCAGCAGACTGTACGGCATATTTCTTGTTCAGTCACGTAAGCTGAAAAGCTGAGCAAACCGAGTCCGCTCTGCGGGGTACTGCAACAATGGAGACCCAAGTATGATATGACTATCCAAAGTATGTGATTAAATTAACTGACCTCTTTTATCCATTGAAGTAATAAATTTTTGCTATTCAAATACTATAGGCCTAGTCGAACCATTATGAACCATGTAATATTCTTCCTGGTAAGTTAACTTGACAAAAACAGCTACATAAACATTTGTTGCAATCACGCATGCAGAAAGTAAAATCCAAATTGAAAAATTCTTTGCGTGAGGAATTTGAGCGTAACTCTTTCCTTATTAGAGGAATCTTTGAAATAACTAAATAAGAAGTTTGAAAGATAAAACATAAAATACTTTCAATTTAGCTTTATTAAACAGAAAGTGAAATGTAAGGTAGTTGACAGAGCATGTAATAGTATAAAAGCACAAACACACACTTCAAAGTCCCATATCTAATGCAATATTTTCTGATCTCTGATCCTTTCAAAGAAAATGTCGATTTTCATCGTCGAAAATGCGTATAACTATGTATACCTCAGTCTTTTCTACATTTTCCACGTAAATCAGTGACGGTTTTTACGAGGGAAAGCAACTGAATGACATAGCGTAGGAAGCTGTTCGAGGCTGGGGGGGGGGGCTGAACCTTGTTTCGGATCGCTGTCCTGGGGGAGGAGTCTAAGGGGAGGGGTGTCCTTTGGAATATTTGAGGGTCCTTAGATGCAATTTGGTGCATCATTTTGGACAAATGTTAAGGTAAATTAGTGCAAATTTTTGACATTTCTTGCAGAAGAGACGAATAGAGGTTTTCGTCCTTGGAAAGGGAGGGGGGCTGAAGTATACTTCCGCCCCAAAAATTTCGCTGAGGATGGCGCTCCAGCCTCCCCCCCCCCCGCTCCCTACGCCCTTGCTGAATGGTTGGCCCGGGTAAAAGGCCAGTAAAGGCAACAAACGCACGGAACAGTGAGGATAAAGACATGTCTTTTACACATCGATAAAGGATGAAAGCAAGAAATGTGTACATTATTTTGTAGATTTGTGGCCTGGGGAGGGGTATGAGGCATAGGCATATGAGGTGGGGGACAATGGATAGACTGCTGCCCAGAAATTTCTGAGGTCAAAAAATCGGGCAGGAAGCGACAAAATTCGGGCACAGAATAGGTGAAATTCCGGTAGAGAGATGAAGTAAAAGTGAAAGATTGCCCGAATTTTCTACTGAGTTTCCGAATTTTTGAAGGAATGCTCGAAAAAAGGCAAAATTTTTCGAGCGCTTCGCGCGCATGTAGTGGTTTGGTGGTCTATTTTACGCACCTGAACTGCAACGAAATTCGGGCAACCTTTTGAGATTTGGGAAAAAAATTTTCTGCCCCCAAATTGGAAGAGTCCCGTACGCCTGTGGTATGAGGGAAGGGGTGTTTCACTCTCATTTTAGGAATTTTTTAATTCTGATGATGCATACGCGCAAAACAGTGGTCTAATTTTTAATTTTTTAATATGTTACACTGAATTTGACTGGAAAATTTGGTACTCTTTTCTAAAATAGTACATGGTCCAATTGTGTTATACTTATTTAAAAAAAATATTTTCATATGTAAGGATGATAGGCCTAATGAACAAATTTCATTGCTTCATCTGGTCAGATTCTTGATTATGATAATTGCAGTAGCCGGTTGGGCTATTCCATTGTAATTTAGGGGATTTGCAAACTGTAGTTTCAGATTTTATGGTTAATGGAGTGTCGTTCTAAAAATAACACTTTTGAGACAATTTTGACAAATTAAGCAATATACCTCAATGAGTAGTATTTTGAGAACGACACTCTTATTACCTGTTATTTGTTTAGAAAAAAGTCTTAAAACTTGAAACTAT
>WURT03533324.1:0-21310 GCA_009936505.3 Holothuria glaberrima | reverse complement strand
TTATTATTATTATTATTATTATTATTATTATTATTATTATTATTATTATTATTATTATTTAATACAAAATATTCATAGTTTTTGCTGCCATTTTGTTTTTGGCATCCATTTTGAATTAGTGAGACCCAATATTTTTACTGTTACCACTTGATGTCGTGTTCAGGGGGCACTATAAGGTCTCCAAAAAGTATTGGGGAGGAAAGTTGTGGGGGTGCCCGTGAGGTACGTGCCTCTGGCCCATTGCCTATAAACAGACTTGCCAACTTTCACGCTTTCACTGTGAGTCTCACGGTTTCGGGTATCGTCTTTAAATACTAGATGAGACGGTGAAAACCACTTTGAGGCTATGCCAAATACGTTTTTCTCATTTAGACCAAGATCAGTGCTTTACAAGGTCAGTGCTTTAGAAATACCTTTTCAATAACGTATGAGACTTTTTGAAATCCCCAGGTTTGAAATGTGCTTTCCTTGTTTTCTTGCGAGAACCTCAAGGATTGCCATTTTTGAAGTTGAAAAGCCTGGTATAAACCACAACCCCTCTGTATCACACAGAGTAGCCTTATGCACGATGCAGGGTATTGGTTTGCTATTTAACTCTTCATAAAAGTTAGTGAAAAGTCATTATGAAGGGTTAAGTATAGCAGGACCAAAATGAAGCAATGCACTGCAGCGTTTCTCTGACTACCTAAGAGTTGGCTCAGAGCAGGATAAGCAACTGTGGCTGATTGCTTAACTTTGAAGCGGGTGCGAAGTTAGCTGCCCTTATTTACTCACCTAAAATATATGTTGGGAGGGGAACTTGAAATGGTATCATAAACGGGGAGTAAAATATGATGTCAAGCTGTGGAAAAAGGGAAGGAGTAATAACCACTGGATAAAATTTGCCCAAAAGTCCGCCTCCATGCAGGGATCGATGGAGTTGTTCCATGTGGGCATGACTGGTTCGTTTTGAAGCCCAAACAAGAAATAAATATGTTTTTATGGTCGAAATTTGGAATTTAAAACAACTAGTTTGAGCTAATTATACATGCATACTCAAATTAGAAAAGACTGAAATGACTTTTGGTGGCTCTGTGAGCTGATTGAAGAAACGGGTGACTCATTCAACTGTACAAGGCTCGTTTCACACGTGTGAACGTATATGTATACTATTACTACGGACGATTTAAGTGGCTACTAAAGGGAGTAGTTTTTAATTTGCGATAGGGATTTTTTTTAAATTTTACGCTTGTTTATATACACGACTGTTGCTCTTACATAACTAAGTGTAGGCTACTATATCATGTGGAAGCACTAAAGTGTTTTAATGACAATGATCCAAGCTTTTCAGCACTACTTGTGTTATTAGCCTAGTATGAATGAAAGGCCTAGGAATGAAGATAAAGTCAATAGAACTACGCTGAAACTTTTGGTTGACGGCAATTGTCTAAAACATGTTTATTGTAAGAGTTCATACAGACCCGGTTGAGACCTTCACTTATAAACTAGCACCAAAAGTCGAAAGCTGAATTTAAGACATAAGCCCGGTCCCTGTTATCTTGTCATGCCGTACAAAACATTGCCCCATGCAACTTTTTACATACCGAAGATAACTTGCAAATACGTGCATGGTACATTACTTTTTTAAGTGTCATTTGAAATACCGTAAGATCACCATTTCCATTTTTCAGCGGTCCACTGCAAGTGTGGAAAAAAGGTATTCGTTGAGGCGATTATCTGTACATGATACAAATTTTCTTTGTGTCTTGTTTGTGTGTTGGCCTCTATCTTGTTTGAAAATAGCGAGCCTAGTATCTCCCAACCCCCTCTCATTTCTCTCTCTCTCTCATGCACATTACCAGTTGTAATAATATTACAGTGAGGTTTGTTTTAAATTATGTACTACAACGTACAATATCTATGACTGACTATTATCGATTGTAGCAATGCGCATGGACCGTTCAAGAAGCTAATGGTATGGTTTCGGAATCAAAAGAATAGCAGTCCGCGTAACCACATGTATTTTGCTTACGGAATGGAGGTACACAGCAAGACCTCAGATTTGTCTACAAAATGATCTGAAACACATGGGAGCTCAGTCAAGTGGTGTCGAAACAATTTGTGCTACGTACTTTTCATCTTACGTCAGCCTAGAAACCAAAATGGATTTGTTGGCTGGTGTTTCTTTGAGCGCTAGAGAACTGTCAAGCTCTTTGCTCTCCCGCCTCCTTTGCGACTTTTTGCTTTTTGAAGCTCATATTCTGTAATGCTCGTCCCATCGCTTACATAAAGCATAACATTTTTGCACTACCCGATTTTTTACGACAAAGTGGAATTTGTCAACTTCAAGTGCTCGGTGCTGTGCTTCTGCTTTTGTCACTGCTCTTAAGAAATGTTTATAAGCCGTTAAACATTAATAATGGGCTACTCTGAGGATACCAATGGTCGTTTGGATCATACTCTTATGCTAATGCCTTGAAAGTATCACTACTTTGCTATTCACAGGGTGGCGGGTAAAAACTCCCTAATGTGGAGACTGTACGGGGACATTGATTGTGAGGAGTACAAACCAAGTGTGTGAGTATAAGCCATTAAATAGCTACTACAATGCGCCAGCATAATCAATAGGCGATGTTACTTAGTAGCAACAGGCTAATACGCAATCATGATTTCAGCCACGAAACAGCTTTCTTTGAACTCAAACTTGAGAATGACCTAGTCTTTGAAATCACATACACATTTTCTAGTGATATATGCTAATTTCTTACCTTGTTAAGGAATGGTGTGAGATGTTCATTACTATCACGTACAGTGTAATTGCCAAAGACCTTTTTATTTGATTTCTGTACATGCGGAGTAGACATGCGAACAATTAATAGACATGGTGAGGGGTTAAAATCAAATCAATGATGGTCATCTATTAAGACAGAGTGGTCTTAAATGTTGAATAATTCAATGACGGAGGAAGTGTTACGGTTCAACGAAGAACGGTGGCCTACAGGAAATCTAAACCTCTTCGGTGGTGATCTATAACAACTCATAGGTCAAGATGCAAGAAATTAACTTTCGCCTTTGGAATATGATTGCTTGTATGTGTAATGTATGCCTAAGCATGGAAGGGAGGAATGCTTGGACAATGTAACTTGAACGGTGACTATCTTGCTAGGTAAAGTAGTTCTTGCTTGAGTATTGTATATTCAGTTTTTCTCTAAGTGTACTATAGCGTCACAAAAATCGTACTCCAACACACATTTAGTAACAGGAAAATTAAAAATAAACGACATTTGAACAAGACAAAAAGTCTTTCGTGCCCGAGAACCCCACGTATAGAGAAGCTTTTTCAATTTCGTGATAAGCGTATATAATAGGTTATTGTTATAGAAATCTGTTGTACGGCAATCAAATTAGTACAAGGGAAACGAAGTTGCAAAGCCACATATTACCTCTTGGTAAAGGATTGTTGTGTATGAACATGTAGCTACTACGGATGGAGTACTAACACTTCTCTCCCCCTTTGATACCTTGTGGTTTGCCGACAATAGTCTCCCGTTTGTCCCGCTCAATCAAATTCTTAACCACTTGAAAGGGATTACAGGATGTGACGACAATGGTTGTTATTGTCTGCTACTCCTCAAACAGTTTTGAGATGATTTTACCCATTACCATGATATTGCCAGTCGTCAAGGAAAACAAATATTACTTCTTCTCTTTACGCCAGTTAACACTTTTCAAAAGGGTCCTGCAAAAGTTCAAATTACATACTGAACATGGATCCATGATTCTTAATTTTAGGAACAATGCGAAACTCTTTTTACCTTTTTAGTCAAAATGTAGACTTGCAGGCTTCACCGAAACTAAAAGGATGCTACTTTACATGCGTAAAAATTAAAATAATAAAGAAGTTGGATCCCTTAAAAGTGGTGCAGTTACAGTCGTTTATATTAGAAAGATGACAAAGGTTTGACATCTGTCGGTGGAGCAAATCACTTCATGGCATTGTCTTCATAAAATCTTTGTTCAAGGATTACCTTAGTTTCAAAGGGATCAAACTCTGTTAAGGAAAGGTAGTTGTAAAATCTAGAAGAGAAACTAAATCCTCCTGTTAATGAAAATCTCCTCTAACAAAAAGGATTAAATTATTCTCAGTGCCTATATTGTCTGATGGATCAGGTGCTTGAACTCCATCCGTAATAGCTACATGATAATAAACACATGCTATTTTAAATCCGAATGGACCTCATGTTCACAATCTGTTGAATCTTTTATAGCACCGCATGCTAAAGTTTATTCAAGAAATCGGAAATTTGATGTTATAAGAAACTATAAAAGCTCGGACGAAATAGAAGAATTGTCATTGCGTCAGTGACTCACATTAACGTGTCGGCAAGTTTAATGTACGCCTTGTAATCTCTTTGAGGTTTTATTTTCGTCATTGTGATAGGTGATAGAGGTGGGGGGGGGGGGGAGCCCAAGGTGCGTATGTATACTGTTATCCTTTGTACTGAGTAATACTTACCCACCACTCAGATTACTTCTTTTTTAAAGACTGGTGACTTGGGCTCGTTAAGGCGTAAACGCCGGTTAAGTTTCCTTTTCGACGTTTCATGTACGACTTTAAAATTTGACCTTGTGACTATGTTCGTGCAAAAAATAAATCCTAAGTTGACTTTATTTCCTTGAATAAAACATGGCTCTTCCTAAGTTACAAAATAAGTAAAAAGGTTATTTATGAAGAATGAATTGTTTTCCAAAAGTTCGGTTTTAATTTTAAATGAATCATTTCTCACAATCCTTCAATAAACAAGGCTTCCGTTTCTCCCTTTGTCCTTTTTTTTCCATAAAACTTCCTCACTCGTGCTATCTTAATTTTGTGACGCGTTTCTGGAACCTTATTTGAAAGAATGACACAAATTTCTGTTTATATGTTTATGACAGGTTGGAACGTCCATTTACTGTGATGGTTGACGAGAAACCTGTGCAGGTAACATTGTTGGATACGTCTGGCCAGGAAGACTTGGACAATTTTCGGGCACTAACCTCCAAACGAGCCGTAAGACTCCGTTGATATTTTTTATTTTCCTGCATATCTCCTTGCTTCATTATTTAAGTTATTCTTTCTGACCGGAGGGAGCCACAAGGATGTTTAAATGAAAAACAAAAAAACCATTTTTAAAAATATCTTTCCTACGGCAGACAGTAACTTGTTCAAATTGAGAATAATTTAGGTAACATTACAACATCAAGTATTTGATCGTCTAAGTACCACAAAATGTGATATATACAAGGCTACGATTGACTAAAGATTTCAGTATTGCCAATTTCCGTGGGTTAGGTGGACAACTACTCGCAAAATCTGAAGGTTCAAATGTAATAGGAAAGGAATCGTAATATATCTGATTATAAGTCTATTGGCTGAAATAAGGTTAACAAATCATAAACGGTGCATTAAGACATTGCATTATTGGAAGTAAAATGAGATAACAGATTTTGCAATTCTGAAGTTTTCATATTGCATGGATCACTTATATAACATCATTGGGAGAAGTCTAAATATTTTACTGAGATATAATGTTTTGAAGGTTCCCCAGTTGTGTCAATTTTTTCTCAACTTAGATTTTACCATTCTGGTGATCATGTTTACGAGCAGCTTCCAAGGTATTTTCCATTTCACTTATAATGTCGTCAGACCAGGCAAAGATATTATGAGCATAGATTCCAAACTTAAAATGACACGGTGACTCCTCATGGAGGCCAAAAATAACGGGGCGGAATGCTGATGACAGTTCCGTCGTTTGGAAAACAAACAAGCAAATGAATGTCTACAAAAGTATTAATACTTGCTATTTTGGAACACTGAAAACGTAAGTAATTCCACTTACAAGAAGTTTTTTATCTCTTCCTCGTGGCATTTCACATAAGTACACTTGAATATGACCGTGTAATGACTGGTTTGAAGTTTACAGACTTACTCATAGGCATGGGCGTCGATTTGGGGGGCGTGGGGACATGTCCCCTCCCCTTTTTGAGAGGAGGGGACGCAGACACATTTGCCCCTACCCACTTTTTGTGACCTGAAACTAAAATGTGAGGTAACCAAAAAAATTACATGTAGGCGAGTAGTAGTGAAGACATAGATATGCTTAGAAAATATTATGGCTCTTTATCAGGATCGTAGGCAGTAAGTCCTGTAACAATTCTTTCTGTAACTAACAAAAAAATTTCGCGCGCTACGCGAGCTTTCAACTTCAGTTCTATCTAGCTGTAACGCGTCATTTCAAACATATTGGATTTATTCAACGTTAAAGGGTCTACAAATACTGTAGTCATGATTCTAGAGAAACAAAAAATGCAACATTGCGAAGTGATAACCTCCTTTTCCTATCATTTGGAAGATTCTTTCTTCAACCTCACTATCGTGGCAAACATATGTTTTAAGAAAAAAAAATTTCAATTTCGAGTGAGATCCTTAATGGGTAATTAGATAAAGAATTTACTCCCCGACGAAGACCACGCAGTCCCCCATCAAATTTCTTGGTTTGCTCTTAGGTAGGGCTGATTCTTCAATTAAAACTCAAAACTCTTTAAAATTTTCTCAGTGAAAACAAAAATATGAAATCTTTTTCAATATAACCCCAATTTTTTCGACGCTCTCCGCGCGCCTTATGTTTTGAGTTCGGCTTCATTTCTGCAAACCATTGCATCTGTCGGGGTTTAGAGTAACTAGCCCCAGTTAGGGTGCTTGGCCGCCCCCATGTCGGCAAAACCCAAGCACCACCCCTGGCCGACCCTGCGTGCAGTTTTCCTTTTGAGCAATGAAGTATACGCTAATTTTCATAGTAGCCCCAAATATTGAACCATTTGGCATCATTTTGCATCTGGGTCCCCTCCTCTTAGACTCTTCACCAGGATAGGAGAAAAGTTTTAGGCCAGATGTCCCCCCTCACTTTCAAAATCAGATCGTCGCCCCAGTTCATAGGTCAGTTTCTATGTTATTTTCTAATTACGCACTTTTATATCCACCTTCAAATTTCCACACCCTCACAAAGTGAAAGCAACTACTTGCGCGTTCGTTTTCCGACGCAGAAGAGCAAGAAGTCAAGTATTCCGAATGAAACTCAAGAATTTGTATTTTGCGCGTATACAACGCTCATACAAGCTGCGCTGTTCTAACAATGCCGTTTTCTGTAAAGCGTGCCAGTTATTATACGCACATCACGTAACAGAAAGGCGCATATGTCAAATCGACACTTCCGCCCTGATATTTGCGTCTCCACGAGGAGACAATTTTCGTAACAGTGTGTTTATAGGAGTTTGTCATCTATGCTTATAATATCTTTGAGACCAGGGAGGTCAGACAACACACACACGCATACACGCTTTAAAGACTATGTGGACTCATCCCTTTACTTAGAATTGAAAAAGAGCAAAATGTCACTTTTAATTGATGAGTAGTTTAGGCCTTGAAATTTGAAATAATCTTTGTCTTATATGTAGGATGTGGCTCTAATTTGCTTCGATATTGGGGATCAACACTCTGTAAAAGCTGTCTATGAAAAGTGGCGTCCAGAGGTGAAACACGTCCCAATCATCTTGGTTGGAACAAACAAAGAGAAAAGGAATGACCCAAAAACGTTGGCCCAAGTCAGTAAAAATAGCAGGGGGCCAGTTACATACCAGCAGGTAAAGGAACTTTTTTGCCTTTCCCCTACAGTGGTTAATGTGCATCTAAGATCTATGCTTTTCAAATTAATAATATCTATGATCAATGCAAACATCACGTGACTGCCGATTGCAACCAGCCCTTAGATCGTCTAGAGATGTACTTTGTAGAAAGTAGTTACAGTTGCACTCATATTCGATATCTATAGAGGTATTTCATCTGACGTCACGCGAGTGGGATTCCCAGGCACTGAAGGGCAAAACACACACGCAGTAAGCGTATTTACAGCACACGCGCACGGTATAACCGTAGATACTACTGTGACGTAATGGACGCGCGCCCTTCAAAACCAAAAAGAAGCGCGATCTTGCCCTTCAAAATCAAAGAAACGCGCCATCATGTGACGTTGTGAAATCTCTTTATTGTTTCAAAATTGCAAACAACTCATCAAAACAAGGGGTAATCAGGGTGTTGTAGATATAATTATTGTCTAAAGAGTTTTTGAAATTTAATTGTCTCATCATGACATAAATCATACGAAATCCAGTGTAAACTGAATAATTTAGGAATAAACTGCAATAGGGTTTAAAAAAATTCTTGACTATGCACAATTTTTATCGACCTTCTGGCCAGATGTATGGGGGTGGGTATCAGCACCATCTTCTATAATGCCCCCATCACCAAACTCTAGCGGAGCCACTGGACCTCCAGATAGGGGCCCTTTGGACCCAGGAGCAGGGTCCCAGGCTCATCATTACGCCTCTGCTACCTGCTAGACCCAAATCGTGTTACTGAACACTTTGCCACCAATGGGGTAAGTTTATTTTCAGGATTTAGACTGGGCTACTTGGAAATTCCTAACATGTCGCACCATTATTTGTGAAACGGAATTTTTGACGTATGAGGACTGGGAATGAAGCACCATTTTGCAGCTAAGGCAAGTTGCTAAGGAAAATGAAATTTCATAACCTATGAAAATTAAATTTTCTTGCAGAAAAATCACCCTAAGTTTGTTCTATAACTTCATTTTTTTTTTATCGAGAATTATACCTAGGAAAACGAAATTTTACAGAAGAAAATTAACTTCACGAGTGATTGTACACTTTTGCTGCACCAAATCGCATCTGATACCATTCAGTTATAGAAAAAATTTCAAAAGGGGGAACCCCCTCCCCTTAGGCGCCCCCATATCACTGTACCACCAATTTGGCCCCTCCCAAACAAAGGCCCTGGATCCGCCAGTGAACATGACTACGGGTAATGGTCCTCCGTCGTAAGGTAAATTTCACGGTATCAATTTTCTTGAGAATGTATACATCATATGCGACCATCAGAATGGTTAAGGGAACCAGTGATTATTGTTATAGCGATAATTGTACTACCTAAATTAACGAAACAAAATGTGTCTAAATTGACCCTCTTGAGAGGGGGCGGATAAAAATTCTAATTCATGATAGGAGACAAGTCTTATGCAAATTGAAAAACCTGGGAAGTGGAATTTCCGGAAATGTGCCGATGTCGGCTATTTTTTTTTTCAAAAAATGCTTTGTAGGTGCCAATGGTGGTGGCGCTCCGCTTAGATCTGTAGATAGTGGCACAAACTGACAAATTAGTCCCACTGTGATCAGATGATGTAATGTCACCACAAGTGATACTCAAAGCCCCCCCCCCTCCAGTGTTATGTTACGCCCCCAGGTAAATCCAGTAATGCAAAATGATAAAGATGAATAGAATCGAAGAACAACTGTGTGATTATTGCTGTGAGATGGCTTTACGGGAATAATTATAGAGTTACAATGAAGGAGTACAGCATTTAGACTGTGACCGCAATCATACTCTAACCTCTGTTATTCTGTATTCTTAGCTACGTAACGTTATTAGATTGTATTGTTTCCTAAACAGAGCTACTGAAAGAGTGAACGGTTTTGTGGGTTCATAAATTGGAGATTACAATGCATGTGCTTATAAAGAAGCTTTTAATTCAGTCCAAAACTTATTGTTAAAAAGGATACTTTGTGAAAAACCCATTTTTTCCGGCAAAGCTGTTTCTAAGTTTTTTTTTCCTGGAGGGAAGCGGAATGAATCTAGGTGAAACAAAGAAAAATCTCGCAAAGTAAGTGAAGTGGTGTTTTGCTGTAAATTACTAGTTTTTGTATTTGGTAGGAGAATAAAAAAAAGTTTCATCGTTTTCTCTTTGAATAATCTTCCATCCCTAAACGGCGTCTTGCCGATTTGTATTCTGCCAGTGTGGATTGACTATTCATGTTATTTCTATAACTTCTAATAATTAGAATAAATATGTCAAAAACCACAAACCACAAAAGAAAATCAATTTTTGATCAGATATCGATAAAACTGGAAAGAAAATATCTTTAGACAACAAGGATTTTCCACTCCACAGGGATCGGAAATGCGAGAGAAGCTCGGAGCTGTGATGTACGTGGAATGTTCAGCATCAACAAATGAAGGGATTCAAATTTTACGAGAAGAAGCAATTCCAGCTGCAATATCGGCTATCAGGATAAAGAAAGGAACAAAAAAGTGATGTCAGGAGAAGAAAGATGTTGTGCACAATTAATACTGAAAATGAAAAGTTTTTCCAATGATGAAACATAAAAATTGTAGACAAATTATTGTTTTTTTTGGGGGGGGGGATTATCCGGATACATTCTACTCGTTGCTGCACTCATTCAGAAAAAGGTATCAACGGTTTTGAAGCTTGAGCTATATGTCAAATGAACGGCCATATTCTTTGTACTGCAGAGGAAATCTCGGATAATTTTGAGTAAACTTAACATTTTTCCACAATTATTAACCCAAAACAAAACAAAATCACTTCGCTAAAAATGTAAGCTGCAGTGTAAGTTTGTTTCTATTGGGGCGAATTTTACAAAGTATGATTGAAGAGTGATTTATCAATAAATCAAGATCTTTACTAAAGCCTGCATTTTTTAAAATTGCTGCGAACTACCTTTTTTGAAAACCTGAACTTTCTTTAGGTGATGTTAAATCAATGCTAGTGATACAATGTACATTTTAGGCAAAATATTTTCCGTCGCTCTCTGTAAGTCTTCAGTCAGTATGGTTAGCTGGGTGAAAATGAAACAGATGAAAATGATGTCCTCTGGTCTAAAGCTCTTGCCTTACATTTTGGTTATTGCCAAGTTACGATGCTATTTTTTCTTGAGACCACTATAGGTACAGTGGGAGTGCCGACATAATATAGTCTCTTTTCTGCATCTTATATAGTCTTTGTCAAGACGTTATTACTTTTTCTCTGGTTTGAAACAAAATCGAGGGCGCTCTTTAAAGGTCATAAGCAGTCACCCAAACTAATTTTGAAACAAAAGCTAAATGTCACAAATTTCCTCTAATTTCTCTTCCAAGTATCTTTCATGATATTTTAGGACATAAATATTGCATATTCAAGATAAACCAAGCAGTTGCTCCTTGTAAATTTTACAAATGAGTGAGAAAGAAAAATACTGTCACATGGTTCTCAAGAGCCATTCAGGAAATAGGATAGTCTACTATACAATTCTCCATTGGGGTGACTACATTCTACATTTAAACTTGTCATTTGCATGGAGATTTTGCTTCAGAAAAAACCGGAGCTTAGTCTGCGTAAGTGCTATATGTCATTAAGGGAACCTTGATGGATCTAAAAGTAAACATGTTGATGCTTCAAATTGGCTTCAAGAGGTCTATCGTTTGTCGTGGAAGTCAAGGGTCAATGCAATCACCGAAATTCAAAGTCAGAAAACCTCGTAAACAGGATATCTCAAAAAGCTTAGCTTCGAGGAACCTTTCACTAAGCACTTTGAAGCTACTCATCGAGTTCATAACATAGACTTTTGTTTTCGGCGAAGGGCAAGGGACGCTCGACGTCACAAGAGGACAAATTGAGAAAAGTGGTAAATTTGATTTCCCAAAATGCACTACTTTGAGGGATCTTATACTTCGCATGTAAATATTCCACACTGTAGGTTTATGACTGTCAAATGTATTTGAGGTAATGATAGGTGAAACGAAAATCTTGTAATCATAGTCACATTCACCATTACTTAATAAGTCCTGCCAAGATCATTCCATCTAAAATCGTCCCCACCGCCAGTCACCGCAAGGTTGTACGAAAAAGCTTTTGAAATGGAATATTTATACATTTAGAACGCGAGAGCTAATACCATCTAGACCGGTTGCCTTTTTCGCATCTAAATTTTGCAAAAACTTAAAAACAAATTCTTCAGATATCTGTGGAATTCAAAATCGCATCATTTGGCAGATTAGAAGACACAAAATATTGAACATCATAGAAATTATAAAAACCTGTGGAGTTAACTTCATGGGTGTACTTGGCAGACACCGATGTAAAAAAAAAAGTTAAAAGCATTAGCTATACCATTGGGTTCGGGGATAGAATTATCACTTATGATTAAAAGATTTTGGCTATGACTATCTTGCATACCAGAGTCATTGGATTGTACATTTCGAATGACTTGCCACATCATTTTTGTATTTCCGGTGTTTGAGGTAATTTCCTGTTTAAAATAATTTGATTTAGCCAGACGAATCAACGACGTTACCTTGTTTCTCCAAAGACGGTACATTACAGGATTATTTTTCACCTTAGCTTTGTTACGCATATTCATAGCATTACGGATTTCACTATTGAACCACCTAGGTTGATATTTTCTTTTAATTCGTTTCTCTTTCAAAGGAGCATGTTTGTTTAATATTCCCCTAAAAATAAGTTCAAAGTTGTGGACAGCTTTATCCGCCTCGGTTTCTTGAGTGACCAGATACCACGGGGAAAAATTAATATCCGTCACAAAAGCTGCCTCCTCAATGTTATCCATACGTCTATACATCGTTCCTTTTTAATTCTCTTATTAGTAACATATTGCCAAATGAAGTAGACTGGGAAATGATCGCTGATTCTAATCTGTGGTGCCTCAACATTAATGACCCTATGGTAAATACATGATCAATCAATGTGTCAGAGTCGTCTGTCCGACGCGTTACAACATCAACCATTTCAAGCTCTTGTTTTCACCTTCTGGGAAATCCATTTAAAACATTTATTTTAAAATCACCAATAACTAAAATATCAGAAAAGTTATTGTAAGGTCTAGACATCATATGATGAAACTGATGAAACCACTCAATGTTAGAATCAGGTGGCCGATATAAAATACATATCAAAACATTTCTGATGTGAGGTAGAATTACCTCTACACACATAGCTTCGATTGTTTCCACTTCGAATTCAGGATGGCGTATGTACGGTGTATCATGATTAATGTACACTGCAGCCCCTCCCCCATCTCGATAACTTCTGTCCTTACGTATTATGGCATAACCTGGGATACATAACTCACGATCATTGTATGTATCATTTAAAAAAGTTCCGTTGATACCAAACAGATCAAGGTTCCTATGGTCATAGTCTATGATATATTGCAATTGGTCCACCTTAGAGTGGAGGTGATTTATATTCAAAAAACTTGTTTGAAGCTTGTTTATGCAAGAAGTTTCTTTTACCGTATCTAAACATTCCTGAGTAATTTTAAAATGTGTGTCTAACTTCTCTCTGGCGGCGCTAGTTTCAACATTACCTCAGAGCCATATATTAGGGTCCTAATATATGGCTCTGCGTTACCTTAATAAATATCACTTTTTGCTATTTACAGCGGTATCATGATTAATTTTAGGATCCAACGTTTTGTTATGACCATCGGAACGCTCATTTGTGAAATGGGGGGCGTGATACTAAAATGATACTGTTTAAAGATTCAGTTACATTTTTGTATCTAGTACAAAGGTTTAGGAAAATACCTTCCACATGAAGCTGTTGTTCGGTGGTACTGTTTAAAGACAACTAGAGCCTATGCAGTGGGTTCTGCAAAGACGAGTAAAGGTGCGTTCACACCAAAAACGCGCGATTCCCTCTGCGGGAAACACGTGTTTCCCGCAAAACAGAGGGTTCACAGTGCAGCGGGAAAACGCAACGGTTCCCGCAACGTGCTTTTGATAGCTACTTGTAAAAAAGCCTACGCCGAATATGATGAGGGTTAGTTAGTTAGTTAGTTAGTTAGTCAGTCAGTCAGTCAGTCAGTCAGTCAGTTAGTTAGTTAGATGAGGTTTAAAGGCCAAGTTTCCAACCAATTGGTTCAAGTCGAGCCGGCCACGGCCTTTTTTCCAGAATATGATGAGGGACATTTGCCGGCTCTTTTTGTACATACGCGGGCTAAAAATATATCAATAATTAAAAAAGGAAATGTAAATTTTGTTTTGGTAAACAAAATTCACAAATCAACGACTGTTTAGAGAAATAGGAAGGGAAAGAGACGACATGGATACTATTTGTAATGAAAAATGATATAACACCTTAAGCAGTTTTTAAAGTGTGATTTTTTTTTCGTCGCGCAGTCTTCGAAACTACTAAGTAGAGATAATTGTTACTGTGTACGCCTCTCTTCTCATTGGACAATTTCAGTACAATATTTATATCAAGGTTTATTTTTGTAAAGGCCTATCTAACTATTCAATGCCATTTTAAGATACTAATTCTCGCAGTTTTGTGAACACCCCATAGCTTCTTCAAGCTTCTACCGTTGGCCCCTGTATTCAGTGGCGTACGCAAGATTTCTCTCAAGGGGGGGGGGCATGCAGTGTGTTGTGTGATCGCCGGCCTGGGGAAAGGTCTAAGGGGAGGGGTGTCCCCCTTTGGAAATTTTTGAAAAATTAGGTGTCCTTACAAGCAATCTGGTGCAACATATGCTACCTTTTGAAGTAAAAGTTGTGTTACAAATTTACGCTTTTTGTGTATGGCGAGCGACCTTTTTCCCCGAACAAATATCGCACGATTCCCACTTTGAATTAATCAGAGATCGATCGATGCAGGAATCGTGCGATTCCCGGAAAACGCGATTTTGGTGTGAACGGTTCCATAAAAATACGTACAAAGCCATTTGCTTTGCCATTCCCGTCCCGCAAATCGCAGCAGATTTCGATTTTGGTGTGAACGCACCTTAAGGCAAGTTTTTAGAACTGCAGTTAAACGTATCCTTGATCATTTCGTGCATTAAGAGTCATTATATTGAATCGACAAATATGCATTCAAAATGGGCAGTCAAGGAGAACTCAGCTTCGGCTACAGGTCAAGGACAGGGAAAGATCATAGGGACGACATCTGTAATACTGCCAGGGCAAGTTTTCAACAACTTTTATTTTGAAGACGTATTTTACCGGTAAATTATGGATTTAAAGAAAATGCTAAAAAAGTAACCATTATGAAGATATTCTAATGTACATTCTTTGGGAAGCATTGGGATGTATGTTTTTCAGCTTTCACGATATCTGTTCCACTAATTATAGACCTATCGTGATCTTTCGATCAGAAAAACTATGGGTCATACTCTAGATTCTAATTACATTTGTTTCTTAGGAATGAAAGAACTAGTGTTGCTAGCTTTGAACATGATTGTGAAATTGATGACGCAATAACGCTCGTCTGGCAATAAAGTGACTCCATTTTATTTGGGTTGCATTTAAATTTGTACCTCCTCCTGTGCGGCTACCATCTATCTGATAGGTGATATTCTTCAAAAACTTGCCAGTAACAACAATAAAAGTAAACGGGATACTCTAGTCATTAAAAAGTAATTTGCATTGTCATCTGATAGTACATTCCTTTTACAGAAGAAGTTGGAGCTTTGCCAAGATCACCTATCACCTTTATTTGGAAATGCAATAGTGAGTCGCTATACTTCATGTATTCCTATTTTTAAACGATATGATCCAAACACATTGATTGTAATTATATTCCATCGTTAAAGCCGCAATAAATCTCAAAATGTTTGCTTTTGTAGCATAGTAAAAGTATTTATTTAAAACCCCACTTGCGCGAGGGATTTAAGATGTCCTGACAAACAACGCCGTCTAGTTATCGTTAATAATCTATTGATATTAACTTACTACATTAAGTTACTGCTGCTGAACTAGAAAAAAAATTGTCTACATGGTAGCACACATGTAATCTGGTAATCACATGTGGTAGCACTTTGCTTCTTACAGAAGCCCGACTGCATGGCCAAGTGGTAAGAGCATCCAACTTGCAGTCGGAAGGTCTAGGGTTCAAATCCTGGCCGGGTCATACCGCCCGGAGACTTTAAAAATAGAACCTACTGCCATTGTGCTTGGTGTTCAGGATAAAGCAATGGAGTAGGGAAAACAAGCCAGTGAGCGACAACCGGAAAAAAGGCCGTGGCCGACTCGACTTAAACCGATTGGTTAGAAACTGGGCCTTAACCACCCCTCCACCCCACCTTCGGTGGAGTTTAAAGACGAGGGTTTCCCCCTAGAAAATCGATTCTTATCTCCTAAAGTTCTGGACTAGCGACTATTTCATACTACTCTTCAGACCTTTTAATACAATGCAAATAACAAATACATAGCCTACGTGCATTTTCTATCGTATGTGTTGCAATAAATCTTGACAAGTCTACTCACGTAGCTTTTGCATTTTAATACTGTTCAAAAGTTTGAACTATGAAAACAACCTTGGCAAGTACAGATGTCTCGAAATCGTGAGTGATTAATTCATATTCAGGTATGGCTTGGAGTTTTCATTACTCAGGAGTATTGTCTTAATATCTTATATCCTTCGGAAGTTTTGTATTTCACATGTCAAGCCATAGGTTCGTTAATGTTTAAAATGTTTTATATTACCACATGAGGTTCGCATTCAGTTTGTTGACTTTCACTTTGGATTTACCAAAATATGAACATCTGAAAAGATATACTTTCAAGATTAAGAAAACCTTTTTTTTTAATTTCTTGGGCAAGGCAAGATGCATTCCATTTTATCATTATTACTACATCGTGGGGTCATCTTTAATCAGATTGCGTTCATTCATTACAGCATGAAGACCATATATTTGTCTAATATCTATCGAACAGCTTCTAATCTTTCTTCCAAAGTAGGGTAGTTACTACGTACACCAGCATTGTGGGAAGATATTTTGTTTTTGTATGTGAAACTACAAGGCAAAAGAAAAAGGATAAACCAATTTCCCCCTACTGAAACAACAATAGAGACTAACTAAAATATCTTTTCGAATCTTGTGGTTCCACGGTGACCTTGCTCTGCAGTTAGTATTTTAAGGAGAATGTTAATGTCTAGCATGGGGTATCTAAAAATGTTTGTTAAATACTCAGCTGTGTACCTTATATGCGAATATCTTGCTAAATTACACGTTACTATCATTTCTATCAATATATTCATTGTCTATTTCCCCTTTCAAATGTCCTCCCAACAAAATCTGAACACTTGCAAGAAACTTTAAAGAGTGATTATTTGCTACCTGAAAAGTCGATGGAAGCCAATCACAACAGTTTCTTGAAAGACAGTCGCAAGGTCATCTGGGAGATAAACAGTACAGTGCCACTATGAAAGGGAGGTAAAGTTATAATCATCCCCTCTTACACCACCACTCAGGGATATACTGTGTGCTGAATGTTTGTTCTAAATTAGGGGTATTTTCATTGGCTTAATAGACAGACCAACCAACACTATAATTTAATAGCCATGTGGGAATTAATTTTGATAATTGGAGTGTTCGGAGTCTTCTGTGCACAGAGGTAGAAAAGTTATCCCAGGTTGGGAGTTGAACTACTATTGTGGGAGTCATGTAGTAAAACAGTTACAAAACTGAGGGTAGAATCAAGTCTTATGTGACTTAATAGTGTCTAAATGGACTACTACTCAGCAAGGTATAGAGCACGGACAGTGGCGTGGCCAGACTTTTCAATCTGGGGGCGGAGGGCAAAGGGGCGGAGCGCAGAGGGGGAGGAGGGCAGAGGGGCAGAGGGTATGACTGGTGTGGTAGACTTAGCTGATACTATAGGACTATCTAAGCGGAGCGCCACCATCGGTTGGCGCGGAGCATACAAGAAAATTTTTGGCTTTACAAACCCCTCAGATGGCCGGAAGCGGCACTTCCCGTATGTTTTAGGCTACATGTACCCAGCCTTGAAATATAGATCTCATGTCTGCAATTTCTCAATTAATGCAAAAAAAAAAATCAATCTAAAAAATGTTAACATATGTTTGCACAGTTGTAAGCGGAGTGCCACCATCGGTTGGCGCGGAGCGTACCACAAATTTTCGGCTTTACAAACCCCAGATGGCCGGAAACGGCACTTTCCGAGTGTTCTAAGCAAGAATATGTTCAGCCCCCACTTCGAGGCTCCCCGCTTCTTGGAGCTTCTTGGATTTTTTATCCCAAAAGTAGACAGAAAACAGTCAATGACTTTCACACACAAAGTCAATACGTCAGTGTGTCAGGGTGGATATTAATGGAGGTTGATAAATTCGGCTCGAGGGAGACAGAGCTCAGACACTCAGTTTGGTGTTTCCATTCTTGGACTTCACATACTGGAGTTGGACGTACTCGGCAGATAAGAGTCTGTGTGAACTTGCTCATAATCGGATTTCTAGTCTTGCAGTATACTTCTTGGACTGAAAAAATCGCCATAAACATCATCATGTAGGCGCACATATTTGGTGTGAATTAAAATATTTTTTCTCGGTCCGTAATTTTATCGGGGGGGGCAAGTGGGGGCGACAGTTTCAACTGGGGGATCCCGTCCCCCTGCCCCACCCCCCGCTGGCTACGACACTGAGCACGGAACTTCTCCACCTTTGTCATGAAAAGTAAACTTTCTCAACGGTAGAATTATCTGTTCACAAATACTAACGAAGTAATATTTCTTTTGATTTTGCAATTGATTATCTGTTCCTGTTAAATGACCTGAAAGCGTTAAGTACAAAGATAAGAAAAGTAAATTTAACTTTCGTCAACTTGCTATTAGTATTTCTTTTTCATATTTCTTTTCATCTGGCGTTTCTTGAAAAAGTGTGTATCAAATTGATGAATTACTGATTCTGAAATGTTGATATGCCTTCAATTTTTATCCAATATTGCAAAGCGATAGAAATACCTAACTTTGTCTGGGCAAAACATGAATATTTTATGTCAGATATTAAACTGTCAGTAAAACTACACGTGGTCTTGTATGTGCTCCAGGCTTTCCAGAAAAAACAAAATAATCAAACCAGTCATACATTAAACCTATTCTACAGACATTTCATTGTTTGCAATATTTTTAGCACCTACCATAAACCTTTAAAATGCAAAGCACGCTTGAAAGAGGTTATTGTTAAAATATGATATTTTGTAACAATAAATAATATTATGAGGGTAATTTTGCGCCAGATGTTTAAAGAAAAAAGAATTAAAAATGAAAGAAACAATTTAAAAATGAGTAAGCGAGTAGACAAGAAAAACAAGCGAATTAAGAAAAACAGCTGCCTTAAATTATATCCAAATGACAAGTACACGTCCTACACAAGTTCTTAAATGAAAGCTAGGGCTTTTAACGTTAACATAGAATTTTATGTTTTTTCGAATGTTTTAAATATCGATGAGGGGCCCCTGTCTTTTCCATTTTTCTTCTCGTTTCATATGAAGATTCTTTAAGCAGCAGAAATATCCTCCACAATGAAGAGTGCACTTGTTTTCAGCCTACTGTTCTCACTGGGTAAGCATGTTTTTCTTAGTTACCGGTAGAGACTTTAAATGTTATTTTTTTTCATTTGTAATTGGAATATATATATATATATATATATATATATCTTAGATACTTAGGTTGTAAGCAGGAGACAGATTCAGATATAAGACAGCTTTGGAGTTAAATTTTAGTTTGCTGTCTTTAGTTTCACATGGAGGATTGAAATATTTGCCTGTAGTGAAAAATGGAACTTTCTTTATAACAACACCGATCCCAGGGTTAAATTCCATTCGAAAGAAACCATTTGAAACTATTCAGGTTCCAAATGGTTTCGACTGTGTTTTGGTCAATTTTCCATTCAAAACCATTTATTACCATTTAAAACCAGTTAGAAAACCAGTTGAGATTACCGTTTGCATATTTAAGACCAGTTGGCACCATTCATAACCATTTAAAAACCACTTGAAACCATTCAAGACCATTCGAGTAGAATGTGTTTTGGGCAAATGGTCAAAATGGAATTTAACCCTGGGATGTGTAATACTGTATGGAAACTGAAGTAGTAGTCAATATGCCCTCTTCAAAGGGTACATCCAGTTGTAACTAAATACTCGAGGAAGATCTTTTGCTTGGTGAATTATTTTCCTTTTTGAATTTTATAGCATTTGCATCGTCCCTGCGGACGGAACGATCAATTTTGCAATTTCGAGATATGATCGAATGCTTGACCGACCGCTCGGCCATTTGGGAATACAACTCTTACGGATGTTGGTGTGGTCTTGGAGGTAAAGGAAATCCTGTTGACGCTACTGATAGGTGAGATCTTGCAAGGAGTGCCTTGCCCACTACGATCAAGATACGGGAAAACTGAATTCGGATCTGTGATCAACGTGGTCGATTACCTCTAGGACGCAACTTCTATCAAATATGAGGTTCGATTTTTGCCCCTTCTTCCTCTGGGGCGGGGGAATGGGTGAGGGGGAATAACCTTCCTTCAGCTTTAGAATAGCGATGACAACACTCCTGGGTTTTTCGGACATGCTGATTTAAAATTGTAATTCTCAATCCTTTAGTTTTCGAGATATCGAGGCCATTACTATAACCTACCTCCATGTCATAAAATACTTGAAGTCCTTTTATTATATTTTTTTCGTAGGTAAGTTCATTTTAGTGACGGTAAAAAGTTTGTTACTTACCTACATACATGCCTACCTACCTACATACATGCCTACCTACCTACATACACACGTACCTACCTACATACACACGTATACACGCACACATGTACGTAGGACCATATGAAATCTTCGTTAGAACAGTTCTACATTATCGGTTAATTCTTTTTACATTATCGGTAAACGAGATTTTTTACATTATCGGTAAATTTTTTTTACATTATCGGTTCAAAGATTTTTTTACATTATCGGTAAATTTGTTTTACGTTATCGGTTGTTTTTACATTATCGGTAATTTTTTTTTTTACATTATCGGTCGTTTTTACATTATCGGTTAATTTTAACATTATCGGTTGTAACACCACTCAAGGTCGGTTGGGCTTATTCTTAATTTTACTGCAAAGCCCGTCCTATCTAGTTGTAATCCAAGCACAAATCGTTGACGTTCATCCAACTGTTTTTTGGACTAGAGAATTGGGTGTACTAGTATTTCATACTGAGAGAGGGTTATTGTGCAGGTGGAGGAGGGGGGATTAACCAATTTTGTAAAGGATCCTTACAGGGTATGACAAAGTATACAATCCTGGGAACAGGATTGCATTATTATTATTATTATCATCATCATCGTCCTCGTCCTCGTCCTCGTCCTCGTCCTCGTCCTCGTCCTCGTCCTCGCCCTCGTCGTCATCCTCATCCTCATGCTCATCCTCTTCCTCATCCTTATCCGCATCCTCATCCTCATCCGCATCCTCATGCTCATCCTCATCCTCATCCTCATCCTCCTCCTCCTCCTCCTTCTCCTCCTCCTCCTCATCCTCCTCCTCCTTCTCCTCCTCCTCCTCATTCTCATCCTCATCCTCATCCTCATCATCATCATCATCATCATCATCATCATCATCATCATCATCATCATCATCATCAT
>WURT03533213.1:0-21310 GCA_009936505.3 Holothuria glaberrima | reverse complement strand
AGCGCGAGAAAATTTTGGTCCAAAATGCCTCCCAGATCGCTGGAAATGGCACTTCCCAGGCCTATTTACCGCATATAGATAGGTGAAACACTAGTAATATTGTAAAAAAATTGCTCAAGGGGAAGGGGGGCGCCGCGCCCCTTGGCTACGCGCCTGTGTACAGGACTGACCGTTTTCTATCGAAAAGGGTCTGTATCAAACTCATAACTACTAGGACTATCTCTCTTTTACATCTGGTTTTTAACAATATTAGTTTGATAATTTATGACTGGAATGCAACACTTGTAACTCAACGACCTTTGCCGAGTAAAGTCACAGTTTATGCACGAAGGTCAATAAAATACATTCTGTAACTGGTGAAATTATTTACAACGTTAAGAATATGATAGTCTATCAAAAGCAGATAAAATGCACATAAACAGTCGAATGTTGGGGAAAATACTGCACATAAAATGCATCTTTATGAAAGGCATTCTCTGGAGGTAATTTGCAGGGGTTCTTCATGAAAGAAAAAACAAATTCAGTACGTGTTATCCGAACCCCGTACCAAAACTATTTCTTTCTCAAAATATGCCTTTTCAAATATTGCTTGCTTTTGACAAGAAATACCTCCGGGTTTTCTCAAGATCACAGAATGTTGTCCCTAGTGAACAAGTTGTCTCAGATTCCATTTGCTATTCTTAATCGAATAGCTTGTTTTTCCTTGAAATTTGATACTGTTGGAATGTTTGGATATATTTGCCCGTAGACGTATATTAAAACTGTTTCATACGCTAGATGTGGTACAAGAAACAAAGGTGTTGAGTATTCCTTATCGTGGTATCAACACTATGAAGAAATACAAAAGCTACTGCTGATTAATTTGCCCAGATGACATCACAGATTTCCCATGATGCAGAGAATAGCATTCTTCAAAAATTAGTATCTTCTAAATGCAACATGATATAGGAATAGAGTTTTCAGCGTCTTAAACAGAAAATTTTATTGCATTGTTTGAAAACCTCCAATTTCGTCGTCAGAATATGCTTTTGATGGTTCACGGGCTGGTCGGGCTCTTGAGTAAGTTTATAGCTGCTACCTTCACATAATCTAATTATTATCATCGTGTTATAACCGTCGTAACGGTAAAATACGCTGAAAGAAGGAAACAGTTGCAAATAGATATACGCAACTCTATAGATCGTCCCTTTGAATGTCTTGTGTATATATTGCCGAATATTTGCTCCTTTCAGCCATCATGTGTACGAAGATTTGTAACTTGTTATATATGTACTGCACATAAAGCAAACCCCATCTGCTTGTCTCACAGTTTCTTTATTTTGCATTTGATTTATCCGGCCTCTACTTAAACAAGCAGCTAATAAATAATGTGTTTTCCCTTCAAATAAACTTTCTACTATTTGAGTCCAAGCTTTCCGAAGAAATATTTATGATATTTGACAGTTTCATGTACTCTCTTAAAACTTTGATGACTTGGGAACCTGCTACATTAATTAAGCTTATGATGAATATTCCGTTTCTTGAGAGCTGGATTGTGATATTTGCGAAAGTACAAATGCTGGTATTCTGAGACAATAAAAGTTCCAACCACGTGGCCGTTAATTTGCACGTATTTAAAAATTGCACAAGTCCATTTCGTTTGGTTAATTTGCATTGTTACAACACTTAGCTGATTTAAAGGGGCTCCATGAGCTGACATCGATTATTTTTTGGGACAAGTTTGAGGAAATCATTTCATGAAAATGCTTCTAATTAGCCTCAGTACTCATTTTTCACTTCCTGCAGTTACTGAAAATGTGAGAAATTGTATTGTTTTGTGGAAAGGGATTGCATATGATTACTACATTATGGTAAAAAAGTGTCTGGTCACAAAGTTGTAATAAATGATTTTAATCATTAATTACCCTATCATTGTCACTTCAGTTGTGAATAGGATGTGCAGAATCTCTTAGTTGGGTCATTTACCATTAAGATGGGAGTAAATCTCAACAGTTGTGAAAAAAATCATGACTTTTGTGAACCAACTCAATATACCCCTTTAAATTGAAGTTCCTCTACTGATATTTGATAGCCTATTTATAAAGCCCTGTCACACATCCTCAAGATTCCGTCAAAATTAGAGCATTTTTATAGTCAAAGGTAAGCATGCGCAACACTGGTGTATTAACTGGCGCGTAAAATTGTTTCCAAAAAATGGCTACTAACAAAGTTTTTCTAAAGCAAGCTGTCCTTAACATTTAACTAATCATTCATAGATGTGAAGTTTTATGAGTCTGGAAAATGAACATTTTCCAAACAACTTTGGTTTTTCCGGAACTCTTGGAAATATAAGTCAGGAGGGGCTAACTTTTTCAGCAATACATAAATTTGTATAAAGTATAGTTTTTAGATTAGCCTTCATTATTTTCTCCATCATACTGCCCACGTTAATTTTAATCAATTTTATCTGATAGTCATTATTCAAATTTTGTTTATTGCAAGTTCTTCAAACCCTTAACCCTTAACTCAACTGTGTTGACTGTTAACATTCTTACTTTTAAAACCGCATATTTTCTATGTTAATCATCACTGTTTCATCGTTACTGTCCAAGATCACCGTTCGGATCTTCAAATTTCAATAATTCCTGGGTACGTCAGATCTAATATTGCAGTAACACTTTTTGCCTATACTTATGATATATGTATATCGTTACATTGTTTATACGGTCAATGAAAAAAATTACTATTGCCCAAGAAGAGAATTCAGTCCTGGGGCGAGATTCATAAACATTTGCGTAAGTTCTTCCGTACGTCAAAACACTTACGCACTGCGTAAGTACTTTCTTAAGTGATATTCACGAAAACAACTTACGCAGTTCGAAAAGATGCGCCGCGTAACTACAACAGATGCGCATTAACCAATCGTGTGTGCGGTTGAATCTTGCTTTGTCACCCTTTGAGCCAATCACATTGACTGTTTTGTTAAATCGACGCGCACGGTCTTCTGTGACTTCACGCGCGGTCCTGCGCTCTACGCTACTATGCACAACGCGTGCCTTTGTATGTGTCACTATGGCTCTTTTCTACTTACGCCAACTGAAGCTTGCGTAAAGTTACGCAAAATATTTACGAACTTTTTCCTTTGTGAATACCAACTACGATAGATACCTTGCGTAAGTCAGACTTACGCAATTTTTTGTGCGTAAGAAGTCTTTATGAATCCGGCCCCTGATCTGCATTGAGTGCTGTAACCCGTTACTACTCGTTTCCACTGTACGCGCGTACAATCCGTTCCCGGCCCTTTTGAGATAAACCAATTTAATCTTTTTCCGCTAGCCTTTGCGCTTCCAATGCGGAACGGATTGACTATAGTGTTTCTGCAGTTTATAGCCAATACACTGGCTAAAGAGACACTTATGCAGTGGCGTACGCAGTAGGAAGAACTGGGCCATGCCCCCCTCACAGACGCCAATTTTTTTTTTTTTTTTTTTTTGTTCCTAAAAATACGCCAATTTTTTAACACAAATTTTACTTCAAAAGGTAGCATATGAAGCACCAGATTGCATTTAAGGACACCCAAGTTTTCAAAAATTTTCAAAGGGGAAGGGATACCCCCTCCTCTCAGACCCCTCTCCCAGGCCGGAGATCACACAACATAATGCATGCCCCCCCCCCCTTAAGAGAAATCCTGGGTACGCCACTGCACTTATATCTGTCAAAATGAAGGCATTTCCTCACAGGTGGATGAGCAATTGATCTAAGAAATGTACGAGAATTTGTATGTACAATCGTAGTCATAACGTTAGAACCCAAAATGGAGCGAAGAGTCGTGGCTATACGTGGCAATTTTAGACATCCGAAAAATCAAAGAATGTCTGCTCTGAAAGAGATTTGGCAAGGTTTATGGTATGAATATGATATGAATCCGAATGACGAAAAGGGGTAAATATTCCAACTTGTACACCGTGACTGCATGACCGCATAGACTGTTCTCGACTGGGAGGGAAAGGAGTTTTTCCCATTAATCAGAGGCGGATATAAGGAAGGCGCAACAGGCGGGCGCAACAGATGAGCTCCCTACTGGGTGAAATAAAGTTGAGGCCAAAAAACAAACAACGAAATTCTCAGATTCAGCGGGGAGTCAGCCCTTTCCCTCACCCTCAATTAGCCTCTATGGAAAAAATGATCATGGAGATGCTTCAAATGTGTCAAATATAGCACCATTTTGCACCTCAGCCCTCTTCCAAAACAAAAAAAATTTGGAGGGGACATCTCCTCCCCTTAAACCCCTCCCCCTACGACAGCTATCAATCAAACCTTGCGACCCCTATTGGAAATTCCTGGATATGCCCCTTCATTTGGGGTCGTTACACGTATTTTTATGCTAAGTGCAGAAATACCCTTAACTCGTTCCCCACATGTGTGACTGGGGACTCCCCAGCCCCCTACTCCGCTTCCTTCGCCTATGATTGACCGGGCGTGAAGGAAGGGCAAACATTGGTGGAAATACTTGAGAGATCTATTCACAAAAACTGAAGTACGATCTTGCGACGCCCTTTAACTATCATGAGGGAGGTGGAATAAGGGCGCAAACCTTCCAAATTTTTCAATTACTGGGGTAAACCCATCGCAAAATGAATACAAATACAGGGGAAAATATTTTCACTATTTAGCCATTTAAATGAATAGCGTAAAATGAGCAATTAAAAACACGCTCCTTCGAATCCCCTTCCAGGACGGTGATCCCCTTGCGTAACTGTGTCCCCCTCGCTATCATTTCATGCAGATCCATAGTCACACAAGGCGCTGAATGGGACATAAAAGCTACCAGGGAAATTTCTTCGAGAGACATAACCTACTAAAATGCAGTAAGGGAATGATAAATTTGAATTTTTGGGGGCCTTTTACTCTCCCTTCACCTTTGGCTACGGACGTGTTTTGATGATTGACCAATGGAGAGATGCTGGTAAAACTGGTCAAATCCGGTTGGACTTATTTGAAATTATCTGGAGCGAATTGAGCCACTATGTCGCATGGGCGTATCAGCCATGTAGAGTGAAATTCGCCTCCGTCCCGGAAATATTAAGTGGCATTACGTACCACCGCCCTGTTGTTTTCCTCTTCCCACTGCGAATCTTCCAACGTAGGATAGAAACATCCTCATCGGATCCATCTTGGATCTATAATTATTGAAGAACGGTTGTATGCGTCTAGGCCGCAAAGTATGAATTAAAACCCGGATCATACGGGTGCAGAAAATGTCCGTTTGAGGTCGGCGATAAGCCCGAGCAAAACCAGTAGTATGAACGAGTGACAAACTGTTCGCAGAGTGTGCGGCGACCTTGGTCGGCGGAGTTAGTTAGTTAGTTAGATGAGGTTTAACGGCCCAGTTTCCAACCAATTGGTTCAAGTCGAGCCGGCCAGGGCCTTTTTTCCAGTTGTGGCTCACTGGCTTGTTTTCCCTTACTCCATTGCTTTTGCGGAGCATCAAGCACAACGGCAGAAGGTTCCATTTTTAAAGTCTTCGGTATGACCCGGCCAGGATTCGAACACTAGACCTTCCGGCTGCAAGTCTGATTCTCTAATCACTTGGCAATGCAAGTCTTTGGTATGACTCAACCTGGGAATCCGGCGAACCCGGGCCTCCCGCGTGAGAGGCGGATGCTCTACCGCTAGACCAAACACGCGGTCTCAGGAGAAGTATGAACCTGGCTTTATCCAACTTTTGTGCGTAAGTAGTCTTTATGAATCCTGCCCCAGTTCGCAGTTGTTTTCCCGAGACCCCAGGATGGTTCTATAGGCTCTAGCATCGTTAGACTCATTGCACATCCTTCTACAAGAAAATCAAAATCTTGTGTAAACATAAATTATCACCAATTGTCTTGCAGAAATGTTGGTTTCTCCACCTGTGCAAAACTGAGTTGACATTCAGTTAGGATGAAATAAACGGCTTACACCATAATAAAGATGTGGGAAGCATTTTTGTTGTAAATGAACCAACCCACTTCGATGAGAAAGGAAAAGGCAATCTTCTCAAATTGTACTAGTTCTTGTGTTTCGCAAATTGCTTGCCAAACAGCTGGACTTCACAAACATATTTTTCGTACATTTATTTCCCTAGCGATGGCCTTTTAGATTAAACAGAAAGTGTTTAAATAAGTTCTTTACATAGAATTCCAAAAGGTATTCGATGTTGAAAGGATGTCAAGGGTAAAATCATGCAGCTGCTTAGTAATATTGACATTAAGGAATTTAGTGTACCGTGTGATGTCAACGTGAATAAGAAACTATTTATTTGCCTTATATCCTTTGAGATGCATTGAAAGTGTTGAACTAGTAGATGATCTATCCTTTTATTAAATTCCTTAGAGTCTTCTCACGTATTAAAGTAAGAACTCAAGGCATTGTGTGGTATTAAGTTGTTTCTGAAAAAAAGAGGAAAATCACAACTGTCCTGAGAAACTATTCATTTTCTGAGACTGTTCAGAGATTATCATTTTCTCTTGTTTGCCTCGTCTTTCTTTCTCAATCACTAACTCCCACACATAATACAGAAGCATACATGCAATAGGGTGTGTTTCATCGGGTCGACTACCGCAAAAAGCGTCCCATCTCATGGACTCTTGGATATGACCTATCAGATGCTAATTGGACATCGCGCACGTTATTAAATGTGATGACAAATACTGTATTACCAAAAAAATTATTTCTCTGAAAAAGTAAGACTTGACTTTGCGATTCCGTTCGCATTAACAGTCCGGGAGAGTCTCCCGTTGGGGGAAACCAAAATTCTCCCGAATAAGAAAAATGTTATGCAACACATTATATAGGCTTGCTAGCCTAACAAAGACGAGGTTAAGCAAGAAAGAAAACCACTACAAATTAAGTTTTTTTTTTCAAAACGGGAAGGTGAACCACCAGCTAGGACAGGGGTTTTCAACCTTTTTGGGCTGTCGTCCCAAATTGACATGAATGTATCACGTCCCACCTTTATTATTAAGCGTCAGTAAGGGCGGTAATTATGAGTGCCGGGGCGGTCGGGAGTAGAGTTTCCTCCCTCCCGATCCGATATGTGGAAAAATTTGGATAAAACACTTGAAATGGTGTAGTTTGGTGACATTTATAACCTTAATTTTAGGCATATATATATATATATATATTCTGAGCTGGTATTGGCACAGTTTTGGAGTATGAGGAGGAGAAGCAGGGCTTCGAAAATTAAACATGGTGCAAATATGTTGGTATCTAAGGCATTAACTGTTCTTTTTGCAATTGAATATATATATATATATATGTGTGTAATTGTATTCCACTAATAATCTTATATGTAACGGCATGCGTTCACGTATCTCTGAATATTCTGATGTATTAAAAATACAATAAAAATGTATTGTCTTTTTACGGAACATACTGACGTCTATAGAGAAACTGGATTACGTAAAGGTGATTCCGTATATTATAGTAAGTAAACATAAGCCCTTATTTTTTCTATGGGACTTGGGACGAGCTCATGTCCCACCAGAAACTACGGAAATGTCCCACCAGTGGGACGCGTCCCCCAGGTTGGAAACCCCTGAGCTAGGACATGATTCCAAGTCTTTAGAGCGATAAGATTTGCAAGGGGTTTCCAAAACCCATTCGCCACTGACAATGTACACAAAGAACGCTTGGAATTGTGGGTAATCTAGGCAATGTGCAGGCGCGCGTGACCAATTTTTCTGTCATAGGGAAAAAACTAGATTCTCCAAAATGGGGAATCTCCCGAACTGATTAATCAGCAGCAATCTCGCATGCCGTAATACTACATAGAAAATTCCACTTTAATTAACTTCGTGCCGTATATCTTATTTGAGATTTTGTGTTTGGATAAATTCATGCAGAGGTCGTTTTTTCCTTGAATCAAGGAATAATTTGCAAGGCATGACGGAAATACAAGCAACAATCTTCTCTTGGAAGCCAATAATGAAGCAATATCAAGGACGTTTGAGTGGTAGTTTGTTACTTAAATGGAGGGGAGGTTGTTCATTCTGACAAAGACAATACTTTGACTCTATCACTATTCCTGTTAACATCTTACGGTAGATTTAATTGTCTTGCTTGGTTACAATCAGTATTTTGTGAGTTTCGTTTCACTCATTTCCTTTTCGGTGTGAAGTATCTTTGGAAGCGAAAGGTAAAATTTTGCAAACCATATAATTTCTTGGATCTTCCAGTGAAACACTACATTTATCACTCGAGATAACATTGTTCTGCCCCTAAAATGGATAATATTTTTACAAGATCAACCTATTTTTATAGAAGGGGGAAAATTTATCTCAAAAATTAAAAAAATCATATCAGACTCTGAAAGGAACCTTGGTCATTTGCGTCACACCGATAAATATTTATGGAAACTTTCAAGGCAAAACATTCAGAAATAAAAAAAATAATGCAAAAGTGATCTTAACCAATTTCAAATACTTGATATCACTTTTGCTATATTCGTTTTGTATTCGTTTTGTTATTTTTTGTTATTTTTTCTCTATAATTCTACAGAAAAAGTTTGTAAGACATTTTGAATAGTGCATCTTGTTTGAAGACGAGAGTTCACGTTTTTGATTGCATGTAAGTTTTGTGCTTAATAGGTAAAGATCTTGTTTAAATTGAAGATATTTTTTCTTCCTTGTCTGCATTTAGTCTTTAAAGACTTCATTATTGCATATTGACTATGACATACCTAATTAAAATTAAATAAGATGGAAAATAGTTCTGCAAACTACAAAACATCTTTACCTTGTTTACAAATTTCATTACCTACCCTGTACTTCTATGGCTCTCTATGATCCCGAAAGAATGTACACAAATTTGAGAGAAAATCAGAAAGGCTGAGTAAAGGTTAGACTGTGTAAAATGTCCAGGACGTATTTTCAAAATTAACCTTTATTGTGAATTACTCAATACACAGTTTTGTGAACATACTTTCTAAAATATATCCTGCCCGTTTCAGGATGGAAATGATATCTCTCGTTCACTGCTTATTGCAGTGGCGCCATTATGAGGCGTGTCCCCTCCGCATCGATTTTCAAAAAAGTTCCCTAAAAGTTTAAAATGAGCCCTTAAAGACGTTTAAGCTATAGATTTCTGTAGGGGTGGGTCGGGTAAGGTGTGTTTCTCACTAAGTGATGAATCTATTTTCATCATCTTTTATTTTATCTCATGTTGTTCTCAAACTATCAAAACTCTCGCAAATTCTTCGCAAAGTACCTTAATTTTCTCGCTCTTCTCCCGCTTTCATACTCACTGCATCTCTGTGTTTATTTGCTGTATAGTCTGAAACATATTCGAATTATTCATCAGTGAGGGTTCATCAATTAGGCCGATTGCTCGTATGCACAGGGGTCATTACGAAGGAGCAGAGTATTTGAAAAATTGCAAAGCAAGGGGATTCAGAGGAGGGCATATTTTAAGAAAACGGAAAGCTTTAGCGAATTACTACTGCAAGGACTCATCCTCGAATTGGCGGATGTATTTCGTTAGGGAATTAAAAGTGTCCCAGTGCAAGGTCTGAACGCAACTTTTGTTATGGAAATGATTTTCAATGCAAAATTTTGGCGCCCTTCAGGCTCATTCATTCATTCGCACTTCATATTTTATGGCCATTACTAGAAAAATAGCACATTATCCTGACCAAAACGTCTTTCCGAAAAATAGAGGTACATCTCCACCTTACTGGGATCCCGCATCAACAGAGGATCTTATGGAGTAATCTAATATCATGAGTAGCATATACGGTAACACGGTAACATAGCATATTTGTCGTCATATATGTTTTATATAACAGGTGCCATTCCGCAGCCAAAATATCACTAAATAATATTAAGAGCTTCTAAGCATGTAATTAATTGAATTTTTTTCCAAAGTGACCACTTCTTTGCATCCAAGCCACATAACATAAAAAAAATTCCAGGGGGGAGTCGTCACCCTCCACTTAGACAACCCAACCTTCCCTTAGACTCAACAAAAATAAAAGAATTCAGTAAATTGTTTAAGTTGTTCAATATATTATCTGTTCAAAAATTTGACAAAGGTAGCACCATTTTGCATCTTAGCCATCTTAAATGAACAAAACCCCTTTCCCTTCCCTTAACACCCCCCCCCCGCCGACGTCATCTGCACAGGGTGACAAAGGAGGATCAGTCGGGTGCAAACCCCCAAAGGTGCGCATATGCACAATTTACACTAACTTTCTGGGTTTATCCGAAGTGGGTTTCGGCATCATCTTCTGTGCCCCCCCCCCGTCACTAACCTCTGGCGGCGCCATTGGTTTAGTTTTTTTTTTTTTGCATGTTCTTTTGCTTGACAAGACCTTCTGTTTACTTACATAGGATTTGCATAGAAGAAAAGATATTTTTATATGTAATACGGTTTGAACTAACATCGTTACAAGTGTTGAATATTTTACCAAGGCTTGTCCATGATATATTTTTGTTTTTAATCGTCACTCTAGACTAGTGATAGTGTTGTACCGATATTGCAAGTAGCCGATATTATCGATACCTATATTTCAGTTCTCAGTATCGGCCGAAACCGATGCGATACCGATATTTGGGAAATAAGCATTTGGCAACTTACTATAGGCTACGGGACACCATAATGAAGTGTCGTTTCATCTTGATGAGGTACTGAAAATATTGGAACTTGGATTCAAAAGTGCTCAAATAATGAATTATTTTCATGACATATGGGACGATGAATAACGGATAGGTAATATAAGCATTTAAAGTACATTTTACCGATACCAACAGAGTATGAAAATTGGGAATATCAGCCGATACCGATGGTGAATAACGATAATCGTTCCAACTTTACTCTGGACAAGAACGGAACTTTGAATTGTCCCTCTGATCGTTTAAATGGCTAAGTCGTTGTATAAGATCGTTCACCTTTTCTACAGGAAGTCAAGCATCGTTACAGCCAAGGAGTAAATTAGATCGCCCTAAGGTTTTTACAAATAGCTTTGTTTTAGACTGGGCAAGGTCTCTTTTTAAAGGGCTCTCGACCTATTTCTATGGAATGTTCCCAATATTTTATGACCGTAGCGAAAGACTCAAAGATGCTCGTGACCTCCTACCGTCTGAAATTGATGTCGAAAGGGAGAAATTTTTAACAGAAAGATTCACTAAAGTTGAGGTTTTTAGGGTTTCCCTTCCACGCACTTTAAGTTCCAAACTAATTTAGTAGTTGAAGTGAAAGCACATAATACACCCACGTGACGTCACACAACAGAAAGTATGCCCTCAAATAGAGGCAAGCTCGTATCATTGCTTCATTGTTTTGCCGCAAAAATGACGTTACGACAATGTCTTAGATCTATAGACCAATATAAAAAAAAATAACGATTTTACAATGTATTGCGATACCTTTGCCTGTGCAACAAAGAGTTTTACTTTACCACGAGTGGTGTATACAGGATAGTTGAACCCCGTGGCGGATCCTTCTTTTGTCACTTTATGCAGTGTCGCCTTGCCCATATAAGGTGATTTAGTTCAAAATGTTGCTTTTTTGCTTTCTCTGAACTAATTAAATGTTTAAAACTTCTTATTATGAATTTATTTTTGATTATGGGTTAAAAAATTCTCATTTGTTTGTTGAATGTTTCCTATCGCTTTGCTGAGTCAAAGGGGGAGGATACCACCCCTCCCCATTGATCCTTTCCCTTTGAGTTTCTTAGTATTTAATGTTTTAACTGTGATATTGCACTCCTCAAGTATGGCACTCAAGGTAGACCCCCCTTCCCCTCTTAGTGGGACACTGCTTATCACAATGTCTAAACTTACACTCCATTTCGAAGTTGTATCCAACGCAAAGAAAATGGCTACGTTGTTTATACCTATTATCTTCTAATGCGCATTGTCCACACATAAATTTCAAAGCTGAAAATCCGTGCATGTTTTATACGACCCAACTACAACCATGATGATCATCGTTGAACTTTTATCATCAGGTAAGGCAAGCCCCGAATCACAGACGTGATAATTCATCTCAAAATAACCTCTGGGAAATTGAACAAGTATCACGATTCTGTTAAAATGACACCGAATAAACAAGGCTTGGAACAAGAAAGTCATTACTGACAAGTGTTGTTTCCATATCTTAAATCTTTATGGACAGCCATGTGCATTAACATCAAAGACGGTTTGTGCGCGATTATGGAAGATAATCGATTACATTTATAACATTCTGGTTTTCTTTTCACATGCAGGTGGAAATGGACAACCAAGAAGAAAGCAATTCAGTCTGAGAGGAAGATTGACTAAATGCAAAGCTGCGGAATCAGGCAACTCCTCCGTTAAACTGTCGAACCTATCGAACTACACAAGTCGTATCTTTTCTGCGGCTGATGAGATACAACTGACGATTGTAAAAAAATCGGTTACATTCACTTAAATTGCTTACTACTTAAATGGCTGCCTTAACTTTAACACCATAATTAGAGCAACCATAGACCATAAACATTTTTTAATTCTGCTCCTGGGAGCTGCAAAATGCCCTTTTGTGATTTTTACATCCTATCGGATATCAACAAAAAGAAATGAGCTTATCATTTCGAAAAAAATATTGTGCAATCAGAATCCGGGATTGAGGTAGACAATTAAATGTGGAACACGAACAGGCAACTAAGCCAGATTTCTAGGCTAAAATCTGGAGGAATTGTTCTCAACAGATTGTCTTGGAAAGATATCGGTTCCCATGGAAAATCAACACCTGTATGAGATCATCGAGAATGGTTATATCTAGACATAAATGTTGGACGCTATCATGAAATGTTGAATGGCAACTACAGCGACACAACTACTAGAAATATTTACCGCCCTTTTATTCGTGCGTCCCAAAATATTCAATTCCCGGAACTTACCAGCGGGCATTTATTTATTCTTATAATCAGCGATGAGTCGCACACCACGTAGCTTTGCAAGTGTATGTCGGTCAATTTCACACATTTTGTGTCATTTTCTCATTGTTCGTATTTTTAAATTCCGTCTTTGTTTGGATATGAAAGAAAAATTGATTTAACTGATGTTTTTCTTGTATAAGCTGCACATATTTAGGTCAAGTCAGTTGACAAACCAATTCAGTGACTTATTCGTATTAGTGCGACTTGTAGGTTTGAACGTGACTAACGTAATCAAGTCGAACTGATACACCAGTGATGGATAAGAGCATATTTACGTGTCTGTTCGTAGAATCTCTGAAGGGAGGGAATTAATTTTATTGACTCAGTCCTTCGAGGATTCACAAAATTCAATTACTTCGCTTCGTTGGATCCACTCGCTGGAGTGAACAGTCGAATAAAGGAAGTATAGCGTTTAGGATAAGAAGATTTTAAGGTTTTTAGAATATTGCTGTGAGCACGAACAGAAGACTTCCCTGGAGATTACCTCACTCTTTCATCCAGGGAGGAGATAACTTCTTTTTGAGTTTGCACAACACAGGACATAACAGACGCAAAAAAATGTCTGATTCCGAGGGCCAACAAGAGGACCCTTCTGATGAACCAAAGTGGAATTCAAAGGAACCGTCGGGATCTTTTGATTGCCAAATTGTGGAGAAAAGTTATTTCGATGTTTTCATTTCAGCTATGAGCACTGTCTTACTAATACTGAGTCCTCCTGTTGTCTTCGTAGGAGTTGTTCTGCTATCCTTGGGCGCCATTTTGACATCTTATCATATTCTTTTAACAGGTTTAAGTGTTATAATATTTGGTGCTATGTGTGGCTTAGTTACAGCGTTTTTCTTTCTGAGACTACGCGGTAAACAGGACTCTTTAAGTGATCGTAGACGACAAAAAGTATCCTCGTCTCAGTATAAACGGGTACAAGAAGAAAATCTTAATGAATGGATATGCCCAGATGAGGACGTGACTAGATTTGAAGTTACGGACATGGCTTCGACCGTTGTAACATTAGTAAATATAGATCGTGAAAATGAAGGACATGTGTAATAGCGACAGCCAAAGTCATTCTTTGTGCAAGCGTGTTAAAGGAGTCTTCTCCAACAAAATCAAGGCTATACAAGAACTTAGGTGTAAGATTCCGCACTACTGATATCATTACATGCAAGTATTATATGCATGATCCAATGAATATAATCTTTACTATGAAGAGGATCATAAAGCAAGGTCGGATAGCTAACTCGTCCGTCCGTCTGTTCTGTCCTGAGCATATCCATCTTCGGTTGGGAGACCGTGTTTAATGCCAGCTCTATGCCAAGGGGAAGGTAAGCCAGAATGCCGAGAGAAAACCCACCAACTTTGAGCAGGATTTGAACTTGTTAAAGACAGTCGTGCAAGGCAGCCACTCTAGGAAATTTGGAAGGGTATATTTTGACCGTATCGCATAGGCGTAAGAAGCTGGTCGAGATTGAGGGCTAAACCTTGTTTCGGATCGCCGTCCTGGGGGAGGGGTCTAAGGGCAGAGTGTGTCCCCCTCTCCTTTGGAAAATTTTTGAATGTTTGAGGGTCCTTAGATGCAATTTGGTGCATTATTTTTGGACGAATTTTAAGGTAAATTACTGCAAATTTTTGACATTTTTTACAGAAGAGACAAATAAGGGGTTTTCGTACTTATATTAGGGGGCGGAAGCATAGTTGTGCCCCCACATTTTTGACTGGGGGCCTTAGCTCCCAGCCCTCCTCCCCCGCTTTATACGCCTATGCCGTATTGTATCAATAAGCGTGATTTCCAAGTTATAGAGATTACGTAATCAAGCTATAGTAAACGATACTAGAGTGTGACTATTGATAGGAAATCACATGGTTGCATTTTTGGCGAACATACATTCGGCTTCAAAGCAAAGTAATAAAAAAGCTGAAAGTTTATTAAATTTAAACGTTGCAACTTTTATAAGAACACTATAATTTTCATTTTTGTACAGTCACCTAGATTTGCCTGTTTCTCGTTGCGTTGGAAACTACGTTAATATTGTAAAACGTTGGAAGCTATCACTTTGTTATATCTATATGAAAGTTTGCCCTGCAGTACATGTAAACAGATATATTGAGTATTCCACTTTAAAATCATCACATTTCCACCAGAAATATCTAAATTTATGCTAAAAAGTTATCTTTTTCCTAATTGTTTCGATTGTGTCAGTTACGGATTATAACAATCACCACCAAGTAGGGAATTCGATGTTAACATGGCAACGCTTCATTCTACTTCCGTTTTACAAAATTAGCACGGTCGAACACAGTCACATGGATTATTGTGTATATAGAAGTAGGGGCATAGTGAATTCGCTATCTCTTCAACAGCACGTGATGTCAATTATTGAATATTCTCGTTATGATACAATGTGTAACAATAAGGTAATTTACGTTACTTTGCAGTTGTGTTGCACTCAAATCACCTGATAGAAAACGGATACAGATGGCCTTTTCTTTGGTGTTTGTGTTATTGAAAAGAATAAAGTAGTGGGGCAGTATTTATACTGTATATGTATATATATAGGTCATATATATACATATATATAGGCTATATATGTATATAGGCTATATATATGTATATATATATATAAGTACGCGTACTGCATTCCATAAACATGGAAAAATTACAAAATTACAAAAGGGTGACGCCTTCATATCATCCAGTTCAGATAATTGAGGCAATATATTTAGAGCTACCTCGCTCTTCGTCAGTTGTGAACGATAAAATGAAGTTAAGATGCAAGCTATACTAGCGCAGAAAACAAAATTGCAAAAAGCAGATTACAATTATTTATAATAGTAGGTCTAATGAGGATTACAAGCAGATTACATTAGTTGATAATAAGTCTAATGGGATATAAATAAGATTACATGGAGATTACGATTTTCTTAACTGGATGATATGAGGGCGTCACCCTTTTGTCTTTTTATCCTTATATATATATAAATATATATATATGTATATATATACGGTAAATATTCTCCTTTGCACTTTGCCACAGGTGCATCCCACTTTTCACATTCCACCCCCAGAAAACGACAAGTGCTGCAGGAGTACTTGTTTTTTGGAAAGAATGTAGACTCACCACAAAATACCGTTACATCACTAGTGTACACAGGGGGAGGCCATTGGGCCATTCCCCCTCCTCCCTCTCAGTGATGCCGATATGTTTTTTTTTTTTTAGTTCCTAAAAATACGTAAATTTTTGAACACAAGTGTTACTTCAATAGGTAGCATATGTGACTCCAGATTGCAAGTAATGATACCTAGTTTTCAAAAATTTTCAAAGGGGAGGGGATGCCCCATCCTCTCAGACCCCTCCCTCAGGCCGGCGATCACACATCATATTGCATGCACCCCCCCCCCTTTTGAGAGAAATCCTGGGTACGCCACTGCGTTACATTTACCGTAACATCCAGTAACTTTGTGACTGCCACCCTACATTGACTGAAATGACAAGAGTGTAATTGCCCTTTCAATAGTCACTCTGGTTGGTTAACGACTTGTGTGCAGATTGGTTAGGTGTAAAGAGGTCGTCATTTCGGCAAACCGCATTTATTATAACTCGAGTTAAGTCAGTATCAAAATTATGACCACATGTAGCACATCAAAATACATGTTTCAAGCAGGAGCCTCAATCTACACATATCACTTCCTATGACATCCTCTAATGAAGCTGCCGAAGTTTCTGAACGCCTCCCACAAAAAAGATGCAATGACAAGTCACCTGTAAGTTCGACACCAGAGTTGTGAACGGGGAAAATGATGGCAGGGGAATTATTTGAGAAAAAGAAAGCGGTAAGGCGCCTCGGGAGAGTAAGAACTCCCTTTGGAGAGGTCCTGGTGCCAAAAAGCCTTGACGGGGTCCAGGGGTAACGATCAGTGGGCAGCTGGGGCGACTCCCTAGTATCGCAAAAAAAATGTGAGTATTAAATTAAAGCGTTTAATTATCTTTAGATGATGTTTTATACGCACAAAATAGATCACAGGGGAACATTTTCTTATCTTCAACTGTTTAAGTGTACTTTAAGTCTAAAAATTCAAAAATATATGTTACAAAGCTTAAAAAAATCATTGAAATGGTCCAACTCCAAAAATGTTGAAGCTTATTTACTCAATGTAAAAGGGTAGATTGTGCAATAATTTGTTATGTCATTCTTGTGCTATACTCAAATTTCCGTCTTTGTTTTGTTCAAAAGCCACTGCACCTTTTGTCAAAATGTGGTCACTGTCTCTCTGCTATAAGGTGACTTGCCTATATAAGCCCTCTCCGTACAGCATACTATGTATTGGAACAGCAAGGTCATTTAAACATCTTAATTTCAAAAGGAAACAAAAGGAGGTAATGTGAGTTGTAAAAAAGGACATCACAACTTATTGCCCAATCGGCTGTTTCAAATTATGTTTCAATGATTTTGAACATTTTATATCTCAGCAATGAAGTAAACTATGAAAATGGAAGTTGGATGAATAATATTGTTTTTTCCAACCTCTGAAATATAAATTGTTTTAACCTAAACTTTAGGTCCACTTTAACTCTGATAAACGGCTGTTCAACTTAATGGCGTAGAAGTTTTTTTATTTTTTTATTTGGAGGGTCGACAAGTTTTAAAGAAAGTATTAATATTTGCCTGGAGTGAAGATAATTAGAAGTAGGACTGAAGTATGTGTGTATTTAACTTCAGATGTTCCACAGGTCAGCTTGTTAATTTAGGCTTTCTCAAAGTTGAAGAGAACGCATTCACGGTTCTTGACGGTAACTGTGGAACATTTAGATTTTCTTAACTTTATTTATGCAGGGGTGCTGTGTAAATTGCCCCGAGAGCTTTACGCTATGCAGATGTGTGAAATCAACAGTGGTATGTGCACACACCTTTCCTTAAAACTAAATTTATGAACAAATTTCGAATCTTTAAGGCTTGCATTTTATTCACACTTTTCTTTAATGTCTTTAAAATATAGCCTTAGTATATGAACAGATTTGAAACTGTAACATGTCTTGACCTTTTGAAGTAAAACCTAAATTTTCCTTCCGTGGTCAATGAGTACATTTCGGATTGGTTTCTTTCCACCTACAGCTCTCACAATCTGTTATTTGAGACACCTCAGATTTACAGCAGATTTATGTAAAGAACTTCTGAAGTGTGGCACCCAATCCTCACATGATATCATGCAAAATTTCAACTCTCGAGACGCTTCAACCCTAGCCGTATGTTATGTCTCCTCCTTTACCCTAACCTTGTGACAGGATATCATGCATGATATTCATGTCTCGAGACGAGAATATGACACATAACAAAATGTGAGCAATTGGTGAGTGTGAATGAAAACTGTTAAATGATGGGTAGGAATACATGGATTGTTATGAGTAAGTTACACAACCGGAAATGACCTTGAAAATCCGGATAATTCCTCACCATAGCGTAGTCAATAAAATCTCCCTGGTCAAATTAAATTAATTAACCAATCTAAGTTTATGAAACCATATAAGTATATGGGGAAAGAAAGGAGTTATTAAAAGTATATCAATTATTCGTCCCGTTTTGGCGTACTGACGAATCACCAAAACCCGAATTTCACGAATCTGTGGTGTTTCCATTTCACATAGTGACGAATGTTATCTCAGTTGGAGGTTTTTTGCTTAGGTTAATTAATCGTTAATATGGTTTAAATTGTAGAAAATAAAATATACTATAATGTCATTTCAATTTTTAATGCTAAGCTATACAAATTCGGGCGAAATTTGCATTCGTCACTATGCCTAAATGGCCAAATAAACAGATTCATCACTATGCCAATTTGCTATTCGTCAGTAAGCCAAAAAAGGGGACGAATTATCAGAAACGAAACTTTTAAAAATCTTTTATATAGGTTGCACAGAGGTAGACTTCGTGAGAGCTATTTTACTCATCAAGCAATTTGAAATCAGGATTTTCTTGTGGGAGACAGATTATACCTTCAAATAATGCTTGGATAATTCACAAACAAAAATCAAAACTAGCTTTTTTTATTCAGGAAAATTAAAAACAATAGGAAACAAACAGCTGGAGTTATTTTTGTTTGTCGTATTAACAGAATTTCTTCGCTTTTTAGTACTTTCTAACAGCTTGTCAGTGGCCACTAGTAAGCATATGAAAAATTTACCATCATTATTTTTTTTCTTATTAAAACAAACATTAAAGTCATAATTAAAGTAATCCTTTTTTTTTTTTACGTTTTTGGTCATGTATACGTTATTGAACATTTGCTTTCAATTAGGCTAGAAAGGAGGAAGAATTGTTAAGAAAAAGAACAATTGCTTGCATGAAATTTGGGAGGGGGATGGTGATAATAACTAGTTGTAAATGGTAGGCTACATTCCATATCAATCTTGAATCACAAACTGCATGCATGACTAAGAGAAAAGTAAGTGTGGGACAAAATATTATGTTACTTTTAATCAAAGCTAGAATCATTTCAGTTAAAGTTATGACATAATTCTTACAAAAGTTTCTTTGTGGTGTCATGTCACTAAATGGGAGCAAAGGTAACTTTAAGTCAAACGTTACGTGATAAAAGTCTAATGCATTTCTGTTGTATGACCATGGAGAAATATTCCTGTGAAAGTGACTTCCATGTGATAAACACTTTTCTCAAATGATCTTCTGTTGGTATGCACCCGTATGGTTGACAAAATGATAGCCTTGCACAACGCACTCTGTGTGTGTCAGATACGTGTACAGTACTTCACATGCTGCTCTCATTTACCTTAACCGTAGCATGGAAGTACTATCTCAGAGGCAGAACTTTCTTGACTCATTGAGTTGATATCAATCATTTTTGTGAAGAGTTTGAAGAAAATCATTGTATGACAATGCTTCTAATTAGCCTCAGTACTCATGTATCACTTCCTACAGTTACTGAAAATGTGAGAAATTGTAGTTTTTGTGGACAGGAGTTGCACATTATTAGTACCTAAAGGTAAAAGTGTTTGGTCACAGATTTGCAATAAAAGATTTAAATAATAAATTACCCTTTCATTGCCATTTCAGTTGTGGGTCAGATGTGCTGAATTTCTTAGTTTGATCATTTACCATCAATATATGAGTAAATCTAAACAGGTGTGAAAGAAATCATGAATTTTGTGAACCAACTCAAAAGCCCTTTAACCACGAAGGTAGGAAGATAACTCTGAGATGACAAGAGTTCTGTATATAAATGTTTAATGTACTGTGATATTAAACTGCACTTGTCATTATAAATTTAAAAAGCTTTTGTTTGATCTTATGAGTCGTGTTCTTTCATTATAGTATTAGTCACATTTGCAATGTTTAGTAGTGGATGTGTCATCCCCAGCGTATCAGATTACCTGGATTTAGCCGTCTTTTGGGGGCTGGATAACTGTCTTGCTGATTACAACCATCAAGTCTTCTTTAGAACGATGTCAACTGATCCAGATATCCATCAATACTGAAGGAACGCCCCGCTGCTCTTCAATTATAAAGCTCCAACTTACAGCTTCGGACTCAATTGGAGACAGGAAGAGGGGCAGTAGGAGCAGGGCCGAATGTAGCTTGTGGGGGACCGGGGCCAGAATAGTTTAGGGCCCTTCCACAATAAGGCCCACTATCTAACCGAAACGTCATCATAGGTTGGCGCGTAACGTGCAAGAAAATTTTGGCAGAGCATGCTTCCCAGATTACTCGAATAGCACTTCCCGGGCCTTGCAAGTTGCATCTAAACATTTTCAATTTTGTTTTTATGGAAAGACAACTTTTGTTCAGTATGAAGTTTCGAACATACGTCCGTATTTTACATGTTGACCATCGACAAACAGACGGACGGTACGACATCTTATGCCTGCATTTTTGGACACTCAAATGTGGGGGCCCGGGGCATGGGCCTCAGTGGGCCCCGTCGTAAATCTGGCCCTGACTCTCCGGAGCCCGCTTTTCCCTTTCTGTTGCTGACAAAAAAGCATGAGAAAGGTCACACACAATACTCGAGCAGACAGTAAAAGATTCTGTGATGAGTCCTTCCGTTAATTTGGTAAGGAATTCGTCTGTTACTACAAGTATTAAAAAATGTAGACACGCAAGCTGGTACTGGTAGTTATAGCATTCTGCTCCCACGTACAGGAAGTATTACGTCACTGCCAAAATATGTTCAAAATTTCTTATCTTTATACATAAAGTATGATAAAAAAGTGCCGCAACCTTCGACCCCTGTATGACCTACTCCGCCTTTGCTTTTTTCTGAATCAACCGTAATGCATGTTGCAGCTGAGATGGAAGTCATGAAAAATCCATACCGATATATTGCCAAAATATCGCAAACCTATAGTCAGTCAGGGAAAATCACTCAAAAGAGGATTTTTAGGAAAAAGG